>JAVYIG010007746.1:0-97871 GCA_035222895.1 Strongylocentrotus droebachiensis
TGTCGAATTTTGCCATTTTTGCCAATTTGACCATTTCTGGCAGGTTTTTCGGTAATTTTGCGAAATCGATTTTAACAATTAACCGATTTCAATTCTGTTTTTCGTTTTTTGAAGCTTTCATGAGGCTTGATTATTTGCAATCATCAACATGTGTTTGTTGTAATTATTTGGGTGTGCTATACATAGTAACATACTTTTTCAAAGAGTGAGGGGGCCTCGAGCCCCCGAGCCCAGCTGTTCTGCAGGCCCTGACATGAAGGCTTCTAATATAAATAAGCATATTTTTCGCCCGACTGTAAATTTGGGAATTTCTAATTTTCCACAAACGCATAAAAAGGTATGACTTACAAAAAATACCAGAAAATCATGTCATTTCAGCAACATTTGTAAATCACTGGTATCGAATAAGAAATAACCGCCCCCCCCCCCCCCATCAGTACGCCAGCGTTCAGGGGCTCATGTAATCTCACCCCTATAAAAAAAAAACACACTCACGCTTTCCCATTCTCTCACAATATTTCAACGACTATGCGCTTATCACTATTATAAAAACATCTATTGGTAAAATAGGTGGCATACGGAATGTTTAGGAAATTTAATTCCTGTTTACTTTCCTTTTCTTTTGAATGGAATTCTTTATGTGATTTAATTCAAGTTTGTATTATTGTTATATGTTCTTTGGGGTTAAAAATAAAAACCATCTTTACTCTTTTAGATCTACGTACTGCTTTTTTTTTTGGGGGGGGGACGTGTGGTGCCCCCTGCCCCCCTGCCCCACTCCCGGCGCCTATGATGGCAAACACCCCAAAACTCGAAATTTCGAGGAAAAAAACGGACCCATTTAAATGATTAGACAAGTGGTTTTCTTTTTGTTGATGGCGCGCCTCGCGCACACACAATGACACAGGGCCTAGGGTGATTGTACCGGTGTAGCTAGCTAGCTAGAGGTCTGATTTCAAGTACGGTACGCGGTGTTAGAATTTACGTAGGGCCTACACACTGATCTCTACCGATCAGTGGGCCTACAGCTTGAGCGCTTGTGCACGGACGCTTCGAATCGTCGACCAACTTAAAATCGAGAACTCAATGATCCATCCTCCAAGCAAATTGCATGATTCTCTCAGAGCTAGACTCCGTATACGTTAAGCCGTCATGAGTCAACAACCGGTAAGGAAATTCACAGTCCCTCCTGTATTACGAAAGCTTGAATAATTTATATGTTTTGAGCAATCTGGGTTAACGTAGACCCGCACCTTGAAATGTGTGTAATGCCCTGGCCTGGCCCAGATCGGAAGCTTCAGTCCCATACGTAGATCTAGACGGTCGTGCTACGCTTACGTCAAAACAAATACAATGTATCTTCAAATCTAGCATCTTTTCCAGTAGGCCTAATTCAGGTTTAAAACTTTACAGAAGGCGCTAATGTGTTAAGATAGCGACTGTAATGTTAGACTAATCTTACTTAGTTTACGGTCGCTAACTGAAGTCTGAACACACACACTGTTGACAACTCTACTCGTGCACTCCAGCAAAGCATAGATCTAGAGAGTCATAGACAGCAATAACCATCTGATTTGGGTCATTTCTTTAATAAAACTGACATTTGTTGTCATTCCCCAATACAGATGGCAACCCAGAGATCTCGTACCGTGGGGGTGGCTATGTACATATTTTTGTCCACGACATTTTCTCCCCGATTTTCTTTATTTAGATCTAATTTCCTGATTTCGAAATCAGATGTAAATTAGGTCGGTATGTCATTTGTCCTAATTACAGTTATCAAAATTTGATAACTCAATATTAAATGGATAATTTACGGACTTACTTATATGAATTATCCAATTTGTATCTCCGAACCGCGAAGCAGTAGCCTACGTTCATGCATTCGAAATATTACCCGGCGGCCGATATATTTCCGGGTCCACCTACCAAAACATAGCCAATGGCCAATCAGAGCACTCGTTTCGTGGGAGTTCGTTGGTCAAGCCGGGCCGAGTCGTACGTAGCTACGGTAGCTATTGGACGTTCGAAAAGAAAAAAATAATATTCATCAACTAAAACCAAGACGGATAATGTTGACGACGAGACTTTCTCGGATTAATCATTAATTTAGGATCTAAATGAGCAAGCTATCGTAAGTCAAATAAGCTATATATGTTATTTTTAATTAGACTCTAATTGTTGTCATATTGCAGCATGTATGAGGATGTAAAGAGTGAAAATCTCGTTGCATATCTCATTCATCGCGGTCCGGTCGAACCGAACCTTTTGTTCCGTACAGTCCCTCACAGAAAGAGGTCCCCAGACTTCAGTCTCTATAATCGTAGGTCTAGTGGAGCCAGACGTAGTCTCAGTGGAACAACCGACGATTAGAGAGACTGAAGCTTTCGGTCTAAGAGAGTCAATGCTAAATGCGTATTGACCTCTAGCACTGCATACATGCTGTAGGGCAGGGACCTAGAAATCTATACACAGATACACACACCACACAATATCGCATAGACTGTACACAATCATCATGATCATGTCGATGCAGCTGTAAGCAAAGTTTTACACTAGACTTGCAATTTTAATTTTTAAATTATTCTTTTTAACATCAGTAAGTTGAAAAAGATGTATTTTACTGCTATTTATGTATCTTCAATTGTCACTAAAGTACCAATTTTGAGTGAAATCAGTTGAGTTTTGTACAGTGGTGTTTGAAATGTTGAGAATCAAAAGCACAGCTTTTACTACACAGCCAGGATAGTGATGCTCCTATGTGTGTACTCGTGTGCGATTTCTTGTACTGAAATACATGGCCGCAATTTTTTTTTCTCCACCTAGCACTGTACCGGCCGGCCGAAGCTCACCCGTGCCGGAAAAGCACCGGCAGGGTACCATGAGTAAAAAATATGTTTCCCAGCTCAATCATACACGGGATGTCACTTCTTCATTTTCTTCTTCCTGGTTTCCTCCAGGTTTGGAGAACTGCGGAGTTGTATCCTTCGCAGTTTGAGTAAATAGATAATAGTCTCGACAGACAATACAGAACTGGGTACATAATATCAAACTAAGATCACAAGATGTGCAGATGACAGCTTATGCAGGAGGTAATTTATTCACAACAGAACGTTTCAAGTGCATATCTAAGATGAATGTTAGGGATGCAGAACTGCCAACTTTCCACTCAGAAACTAGGACCAAACTAGCTGCCAATGTCCAGATTTCTGTTTGAACTTGGAGGATAATTTGTCTGTTATCTTTAGTTTTAAAAATAACATTGTTACTAATATTTGTGAGAAGATCACAGGCACAAGTTGGCGCAACTCAATTGCAACTCGCAATAAAATAGCGTGGGTTTTGGAAGCCGGACTATGGGGTGCTTCCTACAACGTCTGCAAAAAAAATAAAATGCCGCAGAGTATTCGAGTATTCTAAGCCTGGGAGTGTACTTGAGTACCGCATTACACGGTTATGCACAGCCTTAATATGAAATCATTAGGTTGAATCATATACCATTGTAGTACATGATTCTGTCAGTAAAGTGGAAAGAAATGTCAAAATCTTACTGTTAAAGCATTTTTTCATGCATGAAGTCTTTCGTCTATGTCTGATCATCAATGAAACGGAGTTAAGTCTTTTGTCAATTCCGTTTGTTGCTACGGCAGGCAGCCAGTGATTGCGATTTTGTTTAATCAAATTATGGAAATGCCAGCATCACTTTTAACAAACAGAACTTTGTTATTCCTGGCTCATTTTTCCTGATTGAGGTGTCATATGAAAGAGCAGAAAATGAACTTTCTAGAAATGTGAATTTTTCTTCGAAATTCAGATACCGCCCGCTAAATGACTTTTTGGTTTCCTTCCTTCAAGTTACTTTTAATCACTAATGCGTGAAATAAGCATCATATGAGTTGCATAAAATAAAAGAGGAGGATCTAAGCTTTACAAATATGTGTCATTTATTAATTATAATTGTGATTAAGTTATGATAAAACATAGATAATTCTCGGTTTCGTTTTTTCTGGGACACTGTATAACAGGGGAACCATTGTAACTAATCAATGTAGCAATACTAAACTATAGCAGTTGACAATTCTATTCCATTTATGAGAAACCTTCACCCCAAAGGAAGCATCCATAAATTTGAATGCAATTGCTTAATAAACAACTTCAAACGGTACGTCACATTAGTAGATTGGTTTTTTGAACCAGTAAAATAAACACAAACTCACAAAAACTTGCTGGAAATCTTCTTCAATAAAAACTGTGTCAAGCACATGGTATTTCTATGCTCATTACTCAGCCCCTACGTGGTGTATAGGCCTACATTTCTTGTTTTGGAACGTGTCATTTATTTGTAATCTTGAACGTTCAGTGTAAGTTTTGTTGGATTCTGTGAGAATTTATTTTCTATCTTTACCAGCACTCAAGTCTATCTTGTAGTTGTAGGAGCTGGTCCAAATGTCTTCTTTTCTCATCCTTTTCCACTTTTCTCTTATCTTGTGATGTTCCTTTCTTTTTATTTTTGTTCTATCTTTGTCCTATTTTGTCTACCCCCCCCCCTGTTGATATGCCACTGCTTGAGTTACTGGTAGTTTGAAAATACATTTACAAGAATTTTAACTGAGACCAAATAAAAGAGTGTATCATTACAGTTCTACACATGTAATTAGTGTTCATAAGGGTGTCTCAGTATTGATAAGTGAATTAAAAGAAGTGTTTTTTGTTATGCCTTTGCCACTATTGTGTAAGATTTATCATGTTTTATGGTGTATGTCCATCTGTTTGTTTGCCTGTCTTTCCATCTGTCTTTCCCATTGTTTGGTACTTGTAAACCATTAAATAGATTTTTTACCAAACTGGGTACAATTTGCAATAAAAATCACATAAAATATCTTGTTACCATCGTAACGTCAAAACCATTGAAGCATATTAATTTTAACCAAGCTTGGATCAACTCCTTTGAGCATGAAACAAACAAAAATCATTGGAACAAGTTTTTGTTCATAAGGGCAGAATATTAAAGGTCAAAGGATCAATCGAACATAGATCGAGGCATATTGGAGACACAGCCACATTTGAATATCTTTTTCAATCAATTTTTTCAATGATATCATATCACAAGTACTTCCATCTCAATATATGAAATCATGGCATTTGTTGAAATTCTTTAAAATTCTGACTGTCTGATAGTGGTCATTGATATCCAGTGAATGTGTATTTGTATTAATTGATTAATTCCTGTATGAGATAGGGTATGAAAAATGTCAGTTATATGATCTAAAGCTAGGGTAAACTTGTTTGTCATCAAGATTGAAATTCCCTTTCAGACTTTGAAGATATATTGTATATTCTAAGACAAATAAAAAGGAAATGAGGAATATACTTCATGACCATGAGTAAATGTTAGATAGTATCTCAAATATAGTTTGACAATCTAGCATTCACCCTTATTGTGACATACAGGTATTGCAGTTAACTTGTACTGCATTCCATTTACATTTATCTGTCACTGTCTAGCAGACTTGATTTTTGGAAGCAAAATGCACTAATATTGTGGGTCTTTGATTTAATTATCAATAGGGGTATCACTAGACCAAACAAACTAGGGTGGAGAAGGGGGATTAGACCAAACTCCATCAAGATTTAAAAAAAATGAATGATAATTAATAAGAAAGAATGAATTTATTACACTAGGTGAAAGAAAGGTCTTTAGCCCTTTCAGTCCCCATTATTAATCTGCTTTTCTTCTCAATTGATCAAATGTGTATCTTTACAACATTGTCAAATAAATATTATTTGCTGGGGGGAGCAGATAGCCAGATCCTTTTTTTTTTTTTTTTTTTGGGGGGGGGGGGGTATTTTCTTTGTTAATTGAAAATTATCAAAGTTCAAACTTTTATCAAGGTGAAGAAAAATGAGACATACTTAAATACTAAAACTTTGTGGCTCAGTTAGAGGTTATTTTTTTTTCTGGGGGGGGGGGGGGGATTTTGCAGGCCAAATTAAAAACCAAAAAATTATATAAATAATGTAAATTAAAAACCAAAAAATTACATAAATAATGTTCGCTTACCTCCCTTAAGATGCTTATCAAAAAAGAATATTCCTTATGGTAGAAATCCATCTCTGATGGGAAAGGAAAATTTTGACCACAATTCCAGTCTAAAATGTAATTATGATGATGAAAGACAGCATGTATTGTACAATCAACGATTTAAAAAATGTTCCTTGATAGAAGTTTGTTTCAGTAGCACTTGAATGGTTATGAAGTGTTGCATGTAGGTTTTTGCAGAATCCTTATAGGGAGTTGTGCATTTAATTGGAGCTCTGAAAATCAGGAAAAACAAGAAACCAGATACTCTGAACTGTGAGGAATTTAAGAATTATGACACCCTTGTTGACTTGTCATTCCATGCAATATGATATTTCCTAATCCTATTGTGCACAAAGGATGTTCTCTCTGTTTTTATACAAGAGTTGACAACATTCTTGCGCTCAGCATACAATAGCATGGAAGAGAGCTGTAGGGTGAAACATTTACATTGTTTGCTTTGTAAAAGGGACTTTGTAACATTGTTCAGATGAGAGAAAGTGGTGCTAAGGTAGTCACTAGTGACTTCAATGCTAGATGTACAATAAAAGATATCTGAAAGTTTGAGTAAAAACAGACCATTATTAATGATAAAAATTGGGGAAAACTTATCTGATCGATTCCTGAATTCTCCCAACTATAAATTATGATTATAATTTAATTATTTGCTTTGATATTGTATGTTGAGAGCCAGTAGGACATACCTGATATATATGGCTTGCACCCTTCTAATACTCAGCAGACGATATTTCACATGATAATTTTGTGCTCATAATAATTATAAAAACAGTGCTTATAAAGCGCTTACCACCGAACTTTGTGTGCGCTATAACACAAAAATACAGTGATAAACATTTACAATCCTCCCTCTCTCTCTCACATGGTGCACCCGCAAGCCTACTGTATAAACAATTACATATTAAACAAAACAAAAAATTACAAATAAACCTACACATTACAATACATATGAAATATACATCAATGTGAACAGAGTAAGTTAATCATCAAAAGCAATTTTGAATAAATGTGTCTTAAGACAATTTTTGAATTGGTTGACAGTCTGACAGTTTTTGACATGTTTAAATACTTCTTTGTCCTCTTTTCAGCACATTTCAGGAAGGAAATTAGAGATCTAACAACCTATCGGTAACATATACATGTGTGTGTGCTGAAAAGAAATTGTTATCAAGTGGCAATATGAGTTTGATATGCTGAAGAGGGATTAGATTTAAGGAAATGATAAGATAATTGAAGTTCTCTAGGCCTATCATCATCGGCTCGAGATTGCCAAATAACCCGCTATTTTAACTATCCCGATTGCAAATTATCCAGCTAATTTGCATCTTCATCAGCCGTCAGTTGCAATTAGCGGGATATTTGGTCGAGATAATCATCCCAAGATATCTTGGGCTAGTTTGCAAAATATCCTGCTATTTGTACGCTCGTCTACACCAGCAAAATATCTCGAGTTAATTTCTCGAGCTCAAGTTTCGAGGTCGAGCCTCGAGCTGATGAAGATGCGATTTGTAAGTTCTGTCTCATTTCCCAAATCAGAAATAGCGGCTATTTGGCAATCTCAAGCTGATGAAGACATACCTTCTGAAGTAGTCAGTGTTTAAAAAAAGTATCTTTCAATCAGCCAACTTGTGGCATGTTTTCAGGCTTGTCTTCAGAAAAAGTTGTTTTTCCCCCTAAATATTGGTGATATGTAAATAATGTAGACTTCTAAAACACACATACATAATGTACCTACATGTACATTTTTTTTGGAATTTCAATGAGGGCCATTAATAATACATGTATTTTACCTATACAAATTGTCGAGCTATTCAAAATCTTGAAATGAATTCAAGTTTTTACTTTTCGTTGTGCATCGGCTTTTGACAAGCTTTGCACTTTTGTTTATTTTGCTGACTTCTCTGATTTTTGTGCCTAAGGGGGTATCTCACTGAGCCGCGAATGCTTGACAATTTTGAGTTTCGCCAGGGTCCATAAAAGGTCCCAAACATTCACAAATAGTGGCAAACACTATGAACATGACAGACAAAGAAAATGGACAAAATATACAGTTCCTCAGGTAGACAAAGGAACATCCATTCACTGCTATTATGTAAAAAGGTGAATATGCATGTGACACCTGTTCTACACATTTTTACATAATAGCAGTGAAGGGATGTTCCTTTGTCTACCTGAGGAACTGTTTATTTTGTCCGCTTTCTTTGTCAGTCATGTTCATAGTGAAAGGATTGGCAAATAGTTGCTAATCTTCGCTAATACTGTTGCTAACATTTGCTTATATTCGCTATCTGCCAAAATTTGTAGCGTTTGTAAGCATTTGCCGCTCAGTGAGATTAGATTGCTGCTTAGATGTCCTTGAACTCCAGCATAAAACGTGATCAGTCTCACTGAATGACAGATATGAGTAATCTCTGTTCATTGGAAGTGATGGCATCTGTTATGACTTGTGTGCTTTAGTTAGTGCCTGGAAGTACATGATTTATGTTAAAAGACTTTGTTTGTGTGTGCATTGCATACCGGGTAGTAATTACAATGCAATACAGGTCATGCCTTTAAAGGTAAAGACCAGCATTGGAAACGCCCCAATTTCAAAAAATGAACTGGAAGCTCCTATTACCAATCATGTGAAAGAATATGTTTTGACTAATACATGATGATAACAATTTTGCCGGGAAACCGCCTACTGGTTGATATATTTGGTAAATTAGTTTATCTATTGGTAGGTGAGAGATAAAGGCACGTGTCGCGCACGTGTGCGTAGTCCCATATACATGTACATCTTTCTGTGTACAGTGCTTGTAACTTTACGAAGACTGGGCCAAATTTCTTATCATTTTGATGATTCCAGAACCTTGCAGTACACACCAATAGTTATATGCTAGATGATCAACCTTTTCTGATCGATTCCACAACGTTTCTTTCACAATGCAATCGCATGACCATAACTGGTCTTTATCTTTAAGGATTATGATGACTTTTGATTTTTGTGCAAACTATAGATTTTTGGATGCTTATTCATATATATCCTAAGTAAATATTGTAGTGTATACAGCAAATCAATAGTACATCACACAAACACTCCATACAAATAGACAATTTGTTTGCTGTTTTATAATAATAATAATGATAATGATATGTCTTGTTTTCCAAGGGTAGCCTCATCAGTAATCATACTGCTCTCCCTGATGGCCTTGCAATCATATCATTATTCCGTGTTTATTACCCTGTGATTTTATTATTATTAATAATTTTACTTATAGATAGCGTCCTTGTCTGTCATGTCTGACACTCCTGGGGGCGTTTCACAAAGACTAAGATCGACTTAGAGTTGGACTTAACTATGGCAGGTCGTTCGTGCCATTGTTTGCTCTCACCATTAACTGGCATTGTTCTTTCAAGGGACGTACAAATGGTGGTCACAAATCTACAGAATTTACCATTTTTGAAAAAATATTATCTAGAGATCATAATTGAGAGACCAATGGTGAGAGCAACCAGTGTCACGAATGGCCTGCCATAGTTAAGTCCAACCTAAAGTCAAACTTAGTTTTTGTGAAACACCCCCAGGGGTACTGTTTCACATTCCTATCAATTATCACTCACAGCCTATCAAATGCAACAATTTCAGTAGCTAAATAACAGTAATTGGAACATCTTATTGATATCAATTTTTTTTTTAGACAAAGCCCTGGTCCTCCAGTCCAGTCTTGTCACCCCAGCTTTAGCATTGCTGCTGTAATGGCACTCTTTCATTCTCTTCATGATCTTCTACAATATGGAGGAGGCGCGATAGCTCAGTCGGTAGAGCAGTGGTTTCGTAAGCCAGTGACCCTGGTTCGAAACCAAGGCGATGCGCTAGTGCCCTTTGGTAAGACATTAATCCTCATTACCAAGTCCCTCGGAGAGGACCTTAAGACATCGGGCCATATATACTTTCTTAGCAGTCGGGTAAAATAACCACCACCACCACCACAAATTATTTAACAATATAAACTTTTCTTTTCGTTTCTGCAGAGCACATCATCGTCTTTAGCAACCACTCCCAGACCCAATCCTGGGGATGTGAAGGAATTTGATTTCAGATTCCCACAGTAAGTATTCTTGAGCACCTCAATCTTTCGATATATATACATGTATCAGTACCTTTTTATTCTTATCTTTTATGTATGCTACATGTTTTAATACCATCAAGTCTTATCAGCTAGGTTTAAGTTTTTATGATTTTGTACAACGTTATGTTGTTTATCAGCTGAACTGTGTATTATTTCCAGCAAAACAACTATTTCTGATAATCAATTTCCAATATCCACCATGCATAAATGTTAAGAAAACCCAGGCAGCTCCAACCCTAGGAATAACCCGACCCGACCCGAAATCAACTATTCGTTCACCCCCTTGTTTGGTCATTCGCAGCAATTCTTCAACTATCTTTTAGAATGTTACGAGACGTCTGCGTTGTAGCCCATGCACATTCCAACATGCCAGCCCAACCCAGAACAACTGGCAACTAAAAATTACTTGCTATGAAATGTGAATAGGGCGAACAAACTTTTCAAAACAAAAACGAATTGCAAATTCTGACCCCACTACATTTATTTGAATGTGGTGTTCGGGCACACCCACATCAAGCTGCATGGGACCACATTCTTCATGTCTCTTTGTATACATTGATTTAGTAAAGATGGAAATTACCTTTATGAAGTTCTAGCTTCAAAAGGGTTGTCTGATGTTGGTCCCAACTGTATACATACATGCCAACTGTTCAGATTAAAGAGGAACATTCCTCTTTTTGGGAGAAGATAATTATCATTTTAATGCAGGTGTTCCTCTTCCTGTACAAATTTGTCTGTAGTATTGAATAGGAGAGTTAGGATTGTTCCTCTTTTTTTTTTAAATAGCATAATTTGTACAGATTTCTGATTTTCAAATGTTGGCATGTATGCTGTATATTGTATATGGTCAAAAGTTATCAAAAATGTGGGTGAACAAAATCATTAAAGAAACAAAAATTGACCCTGTATCATTTCTAACTTCTCAGGCAATTATGAATGATAATTGTTGGTGTTGTATGTAGAAAAACAACAAGTTTTGAAGAATCACCCCCTCCCCACTCATGTATTTTTTTCCATTTCACTTTCTTTGTTCTTCAGCTTTGTTCTTGTCTTGTTTTGTCATGTCATGTCTTGTTTGTCTTGTTTATCTTGTCCTGTCATAAATTGCTTTGTCATGTCTTGTCTTATTTTATTATGTCAGTTTCCTGACCTTTGTGTCCCGTTTTGTAATTCTGGTCTTTTTGTATATATTTTGATTATTTAGATACTTTAAAAAGGTTTATGAAAATGTTATTATATTATATCTATTTTACTGTGATTATTAAGTCACTTTAAAATGATTTATGAAAATAATGTTCATATTATATTTTTTCTTGGGAACCTACAAAAACAAGCTATGCTTTCCAGTAGGTTCCTCTTTCATTTTATAATTTTGATCTTACTTGTCAACTGTTTTTATTTTGCAAACAATTGATGTATGAAATGGAATAAAATCAATCAATCAATCAAACTAATGATCATCTTTCATTCTTTTCATGGCAGGAGTCAGAGGAAGAAATACAGTGTGATGCAATTCAACAGGAATGACAATGTTAACCTCTCAAAATGGAAGCAGGTATTTATGATGGGTTTAGAGTAGTGTTGTATCAATCATCGTTTCCAAACCATTTTATGATTTGATAATCCTCATTCAGAAAATAGTATTATCCATGGAATATTAGCACCATTGTGCTCTTAAAAAGCACATCCCTGGATTCTCAATATAAAGAATGAACTTGAATTGAACTGATAACAGTGCTGAACAGAATAATAACTGTTCTCTTTTGAGGGTGGGTTGTTATTGGCACTCTTTGGCACAGAGAACAATAGTAATGATCTTTCTATCCGCTCATCTTCTGATCCAATCTTTCTACCCCCCCCCTCTCTCTCTCCCACATTTTCTTCCTGTGTCAATGTGAAAGACATATTTATATTTGTGTGTTTACATGCATTACATATTGAAATGTAAAAATTTGTTGGTTAGCAAGTGCTGCATAGATCTTCATTGACAAATCTATGAACTATTTAGGCCCAACTATCCATCCCTCCCCCTTAAAACTGCATTAATCTTCATTTGCCACACTCAACCCAGTTTAGGTAAATGGGTACCTTGCAGGAATTAATTCCTTGAAATGCTGGAGCTCTGTAATGGCAGCTAGGCTAAAGCCGGGGTTATAATAAATGCGCCTCAGAATAGAATTTCTAGATAGACGGCACTATAGAAATGCCTATTGTTATCATTATTATTATTATTATTATTATTATTATTAACCAGGCAAAGATGGAGAGAGAAAACAACAAGATCCACTACAAGACAGAGGCGGACGACCTTCCTAAGTTTGGGGAGGGGAGTGAGTTCGGTCGAGAGAGGAGAGAGGTAGCAAGGCAGAAGAAGTACGGGATCATCTCCCAGAAGTACAAAGAGGAAGACCAGCCTTGGATTCTCAAACAGGGAGGCGCTGATGGCAAGACAGCTAAAAAGTAAGCAAATCTGTACACAGTGCCAAATTGGATTAAATACATGCCTGGGTTATTGATGATATTAGCTCCTAAAAAGATAATTTCTTCTTCTTATCTTCTTCTTATTAGTTCCTAAAATAAAGTATGATTTTCTTCTTCCTATTGATAGTTTTCTGCAAAGAAGGAAATGTTTTTTTATCCTACCGTAATATAAATGCTTATATGAAAGTCAATTACATTTTTAAATTTGCTGCATTTATCCGCAGGGGATTAAAGGGGTGAATGGTAGGTTAAATGAGACAGCAGCAATTAAAGGGGAAGTCCACTCTGATATTTAATTGGTTTTAATAAAAGCAGAAAGACGAGACAAACAAATTAGTGAATTGTTGTCATCATTAAAACACAAATTGGCAACGTTGTGACATATTTCCTCTCCAATTTGCTCTGTACAGAACATTTCATAAACTTTCAAATTCTTAGTTATTATTAAGAGTTGCGATAGATCCAAATCAATCGGAAGTCCTCAAATCACTTGCAAGTTTTCAGTCCCCTCTCTCTCTTATATACATAGTTGTGATTGATATCAACACAGGGCCCTGATTTTCAATATTTTGAAACTCTTGTCTCCACATCACCTGCTAAAGTCTTAAAGCCCCACTGTCCTACTTGTAGCTGCTTGCTCCCTCTATATAGAAAACTTACCCAATCGGTGCCTGTTGGTCCCCCATGATCCTCTATTTCTTATGTTATTTGAGAGCTGAGTTGATGAGATAGCCACCTGTCAGTGACCTCGCTGTGTGGTCTAATCCCTCCTAGCCACACATGTGTTGATAAGCTTTAAATTTTGATGCAGGTATCGTGGGCGGAAGGAGGGAAGGATAAATGAGAACTCGAGCTACTTCATCCTCTCTCAGCTAGCTGACGGGACGTTTGAGGCGTACCCGGTAGACTCTTGGTATAACTTCATAGCGATGCAGACCTATAAGACTTTGAATGCAGAAGAAGCAGAGGAGGAGTTTGGCAGGTATGTACAGTGCGTCCCAGAAAAAACGAAACCGAGAAGTATCGATGTTTTATCATAACTTAATCACAACCATAATTAATGAATGATACATATTTGGAAAGCTTAGAGTCTCCTCTTTCAGTTGATGCTACTCACGTGATGCATATTTCACGCATGAGTGATTAAAAGCAATTTGAAGGAAGGAAACCAAAAAGTAATTTGGCGGGCGGTATCTGAATTTCAAAGAAAAATTCATATTTCTAGAAAGTTCATTTTCTGCTCTTTCATTTGATACCTCAATCAAGAAAAATGAGCCAGGAATAACAAAGTTCTGTTTGTTTAAAATAGCCCTTACATTTTCATAATTTTAACAAACGAATTCGTTTTCACTGGGTGCCTGCCGTAGCAAAAAGCAGATTTGACAAAAGACTTAACTCCGTTTCGTTGACAATCAGCCATGCATGAAGACTCTCGTCTACGGCTGATTGTCAACGAAACGGAGTTAAGTCTTTTGTTAATTTCGTTTATTGATACGGCAGGCAGCCAGTGAAAACGAATTTGTTTAATAAAAAATATGGAAATGCAAGCACTACTTTAAACAAACAGAACTTTGTCATTCCTCACTCATTTTTCCTAATTGAGGTGTCATATGAAAGGACAGAAACTCAACTTTCTAGAAATGTGAATTTTTCTTGGAAATTCAGATACCGCCCGCCAAATGTCTTTTTGGTTTCCTTTCTTCAAATTGCTTTGAATCACTCATGCGTGAAATATGCATTATCTGAGTAGCATCACATGAAAGAGGAGACTCTAAGCTTTCCAAATATGTATCATTCATTAATTATAGTTGTGATTAAGTTATAATAGAACATCGATACTTCTCGGTTTCGTTTTTTTGGGACGCACTGTATATTAAAGGCATCGTTTAACAATGTTAAATCTGAGATTCATGGCCCATACGTGTTATCAATGTCTGTGATATGGTGTAATATTGAAGGCCTACAAAATTGTTCTTCAAAATTATCATGAAGTGCCTCAAAAATATAAAAATCTTTGAGTGACCGGTTTTACCATACTCATTTCCCCCGATTGACTAGTGTTATAAAAACCGTTTGGAAAACAGAAAATTCGATTTCTATTTCCAATCATAAATATCTTGATTATCAGACAGGCGATCAGCTTGTAAAAGTCATGGGTTAAGGTTTATAATTATCATTGCAGCATGAGCTAAATAAATCAAGGATTTTGTTTCAGAATCTGAGACAATGTTACAGAGTCACTTTAAAAATTCTGATCAAAGCATTTGCAATTTATTTCATCGAAGAGATATGATTGGGTGAAGGTCGAATTTGTATAAAATGTGTAGGTTTCATATAGGTGTGGGTTATGTTTCCAACCCTGTCAGAGTAACAAGACCAAAAATAACATTACATTTATTGTCAAGCGTCAATCCTCTTTTGGAGAGGGTTCATGGTTGATGGCTGATACATAAGGGTTTAATGTACATGTATGTGTAATATTTGGTCCAGGGTTGAAGTAAGAAATTTGGTTAATGAAGAAAATTGACCTCAGAGAATTTGTTGCCTTATGATAGGTTTTAGAACATTCATAGAAATACAGTAATCTACTGTACAGTAACCCTTGAGGAACACGAAATCGAGAATACCATATCAATTAATGGAACCCTTCCCCTTTTCCTATCCTGTATTGATATGCTTTCAATCAACTGATTAAACTCCACATAGAATAATTGTTGTAATTGTCATAAATTAGATGCTGATATATTTTTGTACTTTATCTATGTGTTAAAGATAAACTTGAGTTTTGGTAAAAAAAGAAAATTAATTCTCACAGAATCAAATGAAACTTACACTGAATGTTCAAGGTTACAAATAAATGTCATGTGCCAAACAATTTTGGGAGAAAATGTATACTGGCTGAGTAATGAGCATAGAAAGATAAGGAAATCAAGGTAAGCTAGCCCCGACACCATTTGTATAGTCCCATATACATCTTTCTGTGTACAGTGCTTGTTACTTTACCAAGACTGGGCCAAATTTATTATTATTTTGATGACTCCAGAACCTTGCAGTGCACACCAGTACTTACATGCTACATGATCAACTTTTTCTGATCCATTCCACACCTGTTCTTTCACAATGCAATCGCATTACCAGTACTCACCTTTATCTTTAATAACTTTGTGTGTTTGACGACAGGAGAGACAAGACAATGAATTACTTCTCAGTCATGGTCCAAAAGAAACTCAAGAAACAAGATGAAGATGAGGTTGAGGAAAAAACATCCAAATCAAAAGGCTCAGATCTGGTAAGATTAACTAATGTATTGTTACATTTTCTTTCTGAATTTTTCAAATATTATTTTTCTATTATCAGACCAGGCGGGTGTTTCACAAAGATCCTAAGTTGAACTTACAGTATCTCTAAGTTGGACTTAACAAATATGTAAAGCCATTAGCATACTTGAAAATATTTTGTAAAAATTATTTTAAAAGGCATAAAATGTTGATTAAAAAAAACATTCATATTTTCTATTATCATAGGTAGTGCTGTAGTTAAACGTTTAACCGTCCGGTATCCGACCGCCCATGGCGGATTCCATTTTCAATTGGACGGTTTCGTTTTCCCGTTTTTTTTTTTTTTTTTTTAAATATTTTTTTTAATATTTTTTTTTTTTTTTTTTTTTAAAGTTTCGATTTATGCCCCTCCACCTGGCACTATGCCTGGCAATGTCTCCCAGCTCAGTTATCTGTGTGTTGACTCACCACTCCGAAACTAGAACAACACTCCAATTTGTCTGTCATCTTGGTTTGAAAGTGTAGTTTATAATAATAATAATTCATCCAACTTTTACACAAGGTTCTATCCTAGGTCCTCTACTGTTTTTAATTTACATTAATGATCTTACACATTCTTCTAAAAACGACATTGTTACTATTATTTGTGACAAGTTCACAAGCACAAATTGGCGCCTTCAAATGCACCTCGCAGTTCTATTAAAGTCCTTCCCACTTTTTCACACGGGCCTGGCTTGCTGCCGACAAAGTCGATCAAAAAAAAAAAAAAAAAAAAAAAAAAAAAAAAAAAATAATAAATCGTTTAACCGAAAACCGTCCGGTTTTGACTGGCGGTTAAACGGAATTGGAGATATCCGTGATGTTACAGCACTAATCATAGGAGATTTCATGTTCTTGATGTGTAATTTATGAAAAGTCTAAAATACTTGAATTTTTGCTTTTGAATATATTTCATTAGTAGGCTACAAATGGCTCTCCATAATATTTAAGTCCAACTTAGAGTTAAGTTCGACTTTAGAATCTTTGAGAAACACCCCCCTGATCACAAACGTATGAAATATTATAACAGTAGATCCTTCTTCATCAAGTGCCTTTATTGTTTTCATTGGCATTGCTATTGAGGCAATGTGCCCCCTTCTCCTCCATCAGTTGGAATAAAAGGGGAAGGGGGATAGAAAAAGTAAAAGAGAGGAAAAAATACTGCTCCAAGAGTATTTCTTGATTTACATGTATCTATATACTAACAAAAGCATTACGAAAAGCTCTCGTTAAAATTATACCCCACCACTATAACACAGGAACCAATGTAAATCAGGTGGGGTATCCCTACCCCAATATCGTTTCTCTCGTTAAAACTTTGACAGATTTTGAGGGGAAATTGCCATGATATACTCTGGATTGTTTTTCCTGCAGTAGATTGGTTGTTTGAACCAATTTTACTTGTTTTAAGATATTTTCATGTCCAAAAGTCACTTATAATTTAGATGAAGATCATAATGAAAGTTCAAACAAAGCAAAATGATCCAGAATTGGCCATATAACAACAATTTTAATTGTGAAAATTAGCACTCTTTCTCCCTTCTTCTCTCCCTCTACCATGCTTATCTCTCTCTCTTTCTCTCTATCACCTCACCAAGGTCTCGGCAGGGGGATTACATTGTCTAGCGCTAGTGTTTACTTTAGGCTTAGCTCTAGGAGTAGTGAAAGTCAAATGGAGGTTTCAATTTTAAACGATGAGTTTTCGTCATGAGCAGGGAAAGTTTCATATCAGCAGGCCTGTTAATTACCCAATTTTATCATTTTTCCAGATTTTTTTTTTTTTCCTGATTTTTTCCCTATTTATTTTCCAGATTTTTTTTTTAACAATAATTTTTTCCCCGATTTTCTTTTCCAAGTTCTTCCCGATTTTAACCCTATTTTTCCAATTTTTTTGGGGTGTGGTTGAGGAGGAAACCCCCCCCCCCCCTTTTTTGTTTTAGTGCTCACCATCACCCTGTATCAAGCAGATATATTTCATTTGTAAAAATTCTGTTTAAATAATTTCTGATTTGCTCTCCATATTTTCAGACCATAACGGAGGATGATTACTTCTTATCATCAGGGGAGGAGATAGAGGATAGTGATGATGAGGATGGAGGGGGTAAGTCTGATCTTCTTCATCGTACCTAGGTACTTAGTATACAAACAACACACAGCAGTGAGGGCATTAGTAAGAATTACCCACACAAGGTACATTTGAAACAGTCTAACACGCCCGAGGCGGTAGCCAAGGGTGTTTGGACTGTTTTGAAGGTACCGAGCATGGGTTATTTTACTAATGCCCAAACAGAATGATGTGTATTATTTGTTTTACAACATGATTTTACTAATGACCGGTCATTAGCATTTTCCACTGTGTGCTGGTAATGCCTGCAAGATATAAAATCAGTGTAATCCAGTGGACATAGTTACCTAGTAGGATGTATTCTTCACAATGAGGTAGAGGTGTCGTAGTTGAGTGGTTTTAGCACTTGACTTGATATGCAAAGATCATGGGTTCGATCCCCGACACGGCACTTATGTGTTTTGGCAAGGCATTAATATACATTTGCCACTCCATACCCAGGGAAGAATGGGGACCTAGTAGGATGAGGAAATGCTATGTGTTTGTAATAGCCATATACCCTTACGGTGACCATAAGGTAGGAATACTCCCCAGGGAGTACAGATGGTGAGCATTGTGCGTAACTGAATGACCAGGTAATAATATCTGTAAAGCGCTTAGAGACGGTATTTCATATTAAGCGCTGTATGAAATCTAAAATCTTATTAATCTAATGCAACATGTGCTGATAATGATTGCAGGAGATGAAACTAGAGTACTGTAAACGCGGAAATATTCGCGGTACATTAGTTTTTGCGGATTTCGCCCTAAGATCGGCAAGCGCAAATTTTAAGCATGACTTCTTATGTGTGTTTTGAATGGGCTGACTTGCGTGCAACGCGAATTCAAGAACCCGTGAATATGTTTGAGGTTGCTCAGTGCGAAAATAACAGCGTATACAGTACTTTTAATGCACTTACCGGTAGCAAGCAAATAGGAAGCACAAACAGATGTTATATCGTTACATATCATTTAAAAAACAAAAACAGAATCGATAATAACAATTGGAAACCGTTCTTGTAGAATGCATAAAACACTTCAGAAATATGCCCATATGGGCTTGGGAAGAAAAAAGCAAAGCAAATAGAATTTCCTGTTCTAACGTAATATTCCTATTATTATCATGAGGAAAAATTTTGTTTTTGTTTTAGGCCGTTTGTAATAAATGAAGTCCATGCATTTTTTATTGTAAAATCATTAGTAATTCAGCTCTCGTGCTGCGATGATGATTATTGAATAAATACTGTTATTATTATTATAATGCGTGTCTGAATCATTTTTTAAATTGCATTACAGGGAAATCCAAGTCTAAGAAGAAGGGCAAAGGCAAGGGCAAGAAGATGACTAAGAAGAGACCTAAGAAGAAAGATGCAGATAGTGAAGCGGAAGAAGAGAGTGATGAAGGAGACTTTGACGGCAGGGAGTTTGACTACATCTCAGAACAGTCCAGGTGGGTGTAAACCAGAGATAATATAGTTATTATCTAATATCATGACAACTAGCTTTATGGCAATTACATGCTTTTCACACTGGTAAAATTTGGCTTAGCCCCGGACTATAGGTGGGGCTATTGGGGGGTCTTAGCCCCACCTATAGTCCTGGGCTAAGCTTAGCCCACTTTCTGTTCAGACAAAAATTTACCAAAGTGGGCTAGCCTCACCTAAGGTACCCTGTGGACATTGTTTTTTTAAAAGATGGGTGCGGTAGTTTTTAATGATTCCAAAACAGATTTATTTGATGAATACTTGAAGGTAGTTTTGAATGGCGTTAGTCTCAAAGATATTCAATATTCAAGTTGAAACTGCCTCCTTTTTCTTCTCTCTCTATCAAATACCAGTAGCCAAAGCAAACAACTTACAATCACAGGGCACAATATCGAAGAACCCCTCGAAATAAGCAAACACATGTATTGTATGGACACAGAGTGTAAGCTACTATGCATCACAAGTTCTTTGTTTGTCCAACCCTCTGATTACGTAATGCGATTTAAAGGACTGTGCTTACATTACGAAAATGGCCTGTTGTTGTCTGAGAATATTTCAGGCATATTTTTAACCCTAAAATGAGGCTGGGTTATTTCAAAGGTTTCTGATATAAGGGGAGGGGGTCATTTCGCCCCAAGATCTCGGCTATGGTTGGCGATATGAAGATGTTAATTGGCACGCATATTGAACAAAGTATAATGAACAACATGAAAATAAATATTTTGCTTGTTTTGTTTAAAAATTAATATATTTCTTATGTGATATGCAAATTTTGCTCAATATTTGGTATCAAAGTGTGCGGGAGACTTGAAAGAAGAAAGTCATGAAACATGAATCTGGAAATTCAAGGGGTTAAGACGCAGCACATATGTTTGTGGAGGTGGGGCCATTAAATGGCCCTCCCCCCTCCCGGCCTCCTTAGTGTTAAGAGGGTAGCTTACAGATGGGGGGGGGGGGGGGGGGGGGGTTCAGTAGACTTGACCGGTGGTGATTTTCTGGGAGGTTGTTGTCTCCTGATGTGCAAATAAACAATCAGAAAAGAGAAACAAATATTGCATGATATTATAAATATTGCATGATATTATAAATATTGCTTGATATTATAAATATTGCTTGATATTATAAATATTGCATGATATTATAAATATTGCTTGATATTATAAATACTGAACCCATTGCCTTCAGGAACTTGGGGGGTGTTTCACAAAGATCCTAAGTCGAACAGAATTCCAAGTTGGATTTAAACGTTATGTTGAGCCATTTGTAGCCTTAAATTTTCATAAATTCCACATCAAGAACCTGGAATCTCCTTGATAATAGAAAATATGAATGATTTGAATCAACATTTTATGCCTTTTAAAATAACTTTTACAAAATGTTTTCATAGATGCCAACGGCCTCCCATAATTGTTCAACTTTAATAGAGATAAGTTTCACTTTAATAGGATCTTTGTGAAACACTCCCCAGATATGGCTCCTGTACCAATCCTATGTGCAAGTAACATTACTCACTAGTCATGTAGTCAAATTCATATTACCTTTCAAATCCTGTAGTGATGATGATGAGATGGAGTTAGCAAAGACAGACATCAAGGGTCTGGATCAAGAACTCCAACAATTAGAAGATGAAGAGGACGAAGAAGAGGAAGAAAAAAAAGATGAGAACAAAGAAACCAGCAAAGAAGGGGAAAAACCAAAAGATTCCAAAGAAAGCAAGGAGAAGAAGAGTGATGGTGAGTTCTTCATGTGTTTTCTGTTCTTCAATCATTTGATATTTAAAGCTAATCTTGATCTCTGACATGGGAATCATATTTTTTGGGGAAAGAGCCATGATATTCTGGATTGTTTTTCCTGCAGTAGATTGGTTGTTTGAACCAGTGAAATAAAATAAAAAACAGACAAAAACTTACTTGGCATCATCTTCGATAAAAACCACAACTCCCATTTGCACATAGTGACCTGTGTTAAGTGCATGGTGTCGGGCCATTTCCCCAGATTTCCTCAATACCTTTCTATGCTCATTACTCAGCCACTATACATTTTCTACCAAAATCGTTTGGCACATGTCATTTATTTGTAATCTTGAACATTCAGTTAGTTTAGTGCATGTGATTTTTCAGCAAGATCAAGTCGACTCTTTCTATTCATTGTGATCATTCCAGCCCCTTGCCCCCCTAAATTTTTTCTTTTTTTTGCGATGCATGTAGAAAATTAATGTAACCCCCTCCCTCCTCAAAAAGCCAAAACAAAACCCAAATTCTTCTAGTATGGCTCCTGGTAAAATATACTGAGGTAAATCATTATCCTTTCCTAATTGTTATTCAACAATGAGAGGGCAACAGTTATGTATGCACTACATTCAAATATTATACAAATAATACACAGCAGTGAGGGCATTAGTAACAATTAGCCACACAAGGTACCTTTGGAACAATCTAACACGCCCGAGGTACAGAGTGTGGGTAATTTTACTAATGCCCAAACAAAATGATGTGTATTATTTGTTGTATAGATGATGTTTTATTTGTTATGTAAAATGATGTTTTATCACATAATGTGTTACTGACCGGTCATTAGCATTTACTAATGACCGGTTAATATTGAAATTACCTGTTAATCAAAATAAATGCCCAGTCACGTGTAGGCTCTCAACCAATCATTTGATTTTGATCCGCCTCATCATCTTATAAATGATTATAAATATTAATCATCTCAGAAACTTGTTGATATTTCTTCTTGCTCATTGTAGAGAGTAGTTCAGAGAGCTCAGTATTAATCATCTCAGTCACTTGTTGATATTTCGTCTTGCTCATTGTAGAGAGTAGTTCAGAGAGCTCAGTATTAATCATCTCAGAAACTTGTTGATATTTCTTCTTGCTCATTGTAGAGAGTAGTTCAGAGAGCTCAGTATTAATCATCTCAGTCACTTGTTGATATTTCTTCTTGCTCATTGTAGAGAGTAGTTCAGAGAGCTCGGGATCGGACAGTGATATTGATCATCTCAGTCACTTGTTGATATTTCTTCTTGCTCATTGTAGAGAGTAGTTCAGAGAGCTCAGGATCAGACAGTGATATCGATGAGAAGAACATTCACTATTATATTAATCATCTCAGTCACTTGTTGATATTTCTTCTTGGTGTAGAAAGTAGTTCAGACAGTGATATTAATCTTCTCAGTCACTCGTTGATATTTCTTCTTGCTCATTGTAGAGAGTAGTTCAGAAAGTGATATTAATCATCTCAGTCACTTGTTGATATTTCTTCTTGCTCATTGTAGAGAGTAGTTCAGAGAGCTCAGGATCTGACAGTGATATCGACGAGAAGAACATTCACTCTGCTATGCTCCTTCAGGTAAACACCATCGATAAGTTCATTATGTGTTCTATTAAAGGCATCGTTTAACATTGTCAAATCTGAGATGCATGGCCCTACATGCCATCAGTGTCTGTGTTATGGTGTAATATTGAAACGGCCAAACCCTTAAAAAAATGCGCTTCAAAATGATCATGGAATACCTTTAAAAAAAAAAATCTTTGAGTGACTGGTTTTACCATACTCATTTTTCCCAATAGACTGTTGTTGGGAAAACAGTTTTTAAAATTTCAAATTCCAATCATAAATATCTTGATAATCAGACGGGCGATCGGCTTGTAAACTTTATGGAATTCCTGATTGACCTAAAGGTTTATAATTATGATTGCAGCATGATCTAAATCCAGGATTTTGTTACGAATCTGAGACAAAGATACCCAATCCCTTTAATGCTAAAGAGTCTTGAAATTTAGTTTTTTAGGAAAATTCTCTGTATTTTACTTTATTTTTATGCCTCTAATATTAGTATTTGGATATATGCACATATTTGTAAGATTATTATTTTCTCAAAAAGAGAGTGAAGTACATGTAAGTTTTGTTTAGCAAACAAAACAACCCTAAAGCTATGAAATGTAGGTTTCCACCGTCTGCAAACGTCTTATCTACCCCCCCCCCCCTCCCCCTCCGGCAAAAAACACAAAATCAAACAAAGAGAGGAAAGGAAAGAAAGATAAGGAGAGTGGAAGTAATACTCCCTCCATCCTCCCGATTTTGTCATATTGTTCTCTCAAATTTCATCCACCAAATATTAGACAGTTCAAACGATTCCCCTATCCTTGATGGATGCACACCAATGCCCCCTTAGTGCCCCTTGTATCATAGCAGGCCTGATGATTACCCGATTTAAATCGGTTTCCCGATTATTATTATTATTTTTTTACCCCCGGATTTTACCCCCATTTCCCTGATTTTTCCCTATTTTTCTCAATTTTTCTTAATCAAAAGGGGGGAATGTTGTTACCTAGATGCTATTTTTTTCCTCAATCCTTAACAATTTTTTTACTCAAGGGGGGGGGGGGGGGGTGGTTGAGGGAAAAAAAAACTAATTTTCTTTTTTTAGTTCTCACTATCACCCCTGCATAGTGACTAGACCAGGCCTTCTCAACTGGCGGCGCGCGCGCCACTCGTGGCGCTTGCGCTCAGGCAGAGTGGCGCGCGGCTGTTCCAAAAAATTAATAACAAATTTAAATTTAAAAGTTAAAGAAAGAACAACATCAAAAAATTATATTTTAAATTTAAAAAACTCAGAAAATCAAAAAGTCGCAGTCGAAGTTGAGCCCAAAATGTAAGCAAGCCATTTTGTTTGTTTGATTTTCACTTCATTTTGCCATTTCCGTGTTTATTGCACCAAAATAACTACATATGGATTAACTTCCAGTGTAGATTTTAGCCAGGAATTGTACTAATTATTTCACATCAATATGAAATTATGATTGATGTTTTATGGAACAAAAAGGTGTTAAAAATGCCACATCTGGGCCTCAAAAAAGCCCTAAAATCCACTAGCTTCCGGGGGCTTTGCCCCCTAGACCCCGCCCTGTATCGGCTCGGTCGCTACGCTCCCTCGTAACACAGTAACCTAACATACAGGTTGGCACTTCAACCTCAATTAATTTTTGTTTTGGCGCTTCTGATAAACTAGTTGAGAAGGCCTGGACTAGACCATAGTGAATGTATATAATAAATAATAATGATCCGTTTATTTCTTATGTTTCAACTTGGTAATGTGTTCAGAAGAAGCATGGTCAAAAATCAAAGGAGAAGACACCCTCCAAGTCAGGAAGTGGAAGCCACAGTAGATCACAGACTCCCACCGTACCAGACAACATTGCTGTTACAGACTCTACGTTATCAGATGCAGCTACCAAGCTTGAAAACAAAGGTATGGAGAATTATCCAATGATTTATGAATTTGAAAAGAGGACATTGAGGGTACCAGGAGATGATTAGAAATTTGTAATTATTCTTTATCATTACCATTATCACCATTATCACCATAGCCACCATCATCATCATCATCAGTATCAGTATCTCAATCATCCTCATCACTATAATTATCATCCTCATCACCATCATAATTATCACCATCATTCCCATCATAAGTATCATTTTTCTCACCATCATTCTCATCATCAATATCATGTTACATGGATTTATTATGTTATTGTTGATATTTATCACTAATGTAATTTTCATTATCATCATCATCATCATCATCACCATCATCATCATCATCGTCACCATCACCATCATCATCATTATCACCATCACCATCATCGTCACTATCACCATCATCATCAACATCACCATCATCATCATAGTTATCATCACCAGTATTATCACCATCATTTATCATCATCATCTTCATCATCATCATCATAGTTTAAGTTATCATCACCAGTATTATCACAATCATTATCACCACTATCACCATCATTCTCATCATCATCATATAACATGTATATATCATGTCATTGTTGAAATTTATCACTAATGTAATTTGTAATTATGATTGATATTGTTATCACTAGATGTGCCGAGCAAGAAGAGGGCGAACCCGACCGATTCACCTGCTACCAAGAGACCTAGGACAGAGAGCCCTGTTCCTGGATCATCATCAAACAAGACACCGTCAGGGTAAGACACCTTAACAAAATACACAAGTTTTACTTCTCTTCTTCTTTAAAGGCATCGTTTAACAATGTAAATCTGAGATGCACGGCCCTACATGTTATCAGTGTCTGTGATATGGTGTAATATTGAAGCCCTAAAAAAATTGCACTTCAAAATGATCAAGAAGTGCCTCAAAAAAGTAAAAATCATTGAGTGAAAACAAAAAATGAAATTTCGATTTTTACAATCATAAATATCTTGATAATCAGATAGGTGATCGGCTTGTAAAAGTCATGGGATTCCTGACTGACCTAAAGGTTTATAATTATGATTGCAGCATAAGCTAAATCCAGGATTTTGTTTCAGAATCTGAGGCAATGTTACAGAGTCACTTTAAAAACAGTTTACACTAGGATAAGGCACTCATGTGGATTTTTTTTCTTTTTCTTTTTCAAATTGCTGTTCTAAATTCCTCTGAAAATATTGTGATAACTTGTAATATGTTTTTATGAAACTGTCCGGGATATATTAATTTGAAAAAAGTGCAGGGTTTCGGAGTACACAAGTATGAAAACTCAATATTTAAAATTCTCATGGAATGCAAGGTCTTGATCATTATTCAATTGTAAATAAAAGTATTATCAAAGTTTTTGAAGGCTCATTTTATGTGTATATTTTGATGAAACCTTGGATAAACAGGAGTGCTAGTTTACAAGCAAAAATCTAAATGTAGGCCCTGGCAAATTTTTTCATGTCATCTTTCAGGCATTTCAAGGGTACAAATAGCTAATTGGAGATGATTTTTCATAAATTCTGTCTGGCATCTATGAATAAAGAAAGGAAATATTTTTGCATCCATTTTTTTCACATGGGGGAAAATATTAAACTGTCCTTTTATACTTTTTGCTTTGCTCTGTTACATCCATGTGCAGTCACGTCCCCCTGACCGAGGAGGAGGTCAAGCGATACCTTATGAGGAGACCCATGACCACCAAAGACCTTCTGGTCAAGCTCAATCCAAAGAGGACTGGACTTCCCAAGGAGCAGATTGAGACCAAGCTGGCCGAGATCCTGGACAAGCTCGCGCCGGAGAAGAGGAAAAAGGAGAAAAAGATCTACTGGTTTATCAGAGAACATTCCAAATAGTGAACGGTTTTAGTGTGGTGTGTAAATGGACATTGATCGAAGGACAGTGGGACTTGGTGTTTTTTAAGTACCGGTATGCCAGCTCCTGTGAAGGTGCTCAAGCCCAGCTTAAAGAAGCAATCGTTGTTACTGATGTTAACCCATTACTTAAAGGATGAGGGCTGTTTCTGTATGTTAAGCATATGGAGTCAAGAGAATCCAGTAGTTAAAGGGTTTATTCATCAACTGTTGACTGGAGACAGGGGATTTTGGTGTTCAGAAGTATCGCAGCTTCTGTGAAGGTGCACAAGCCCATGCAGAATGGTAAACCGCAGCAAATAACAGGGTTTTTTAACGTGTAAATCAATGGCAACTGAGTGTAACAAGGGTTTTGCACGTATTCACAGTGTATTAAGAATGGAAACGTGCAGCATATTACACTTTGAGTCATCTTTGAAAAAATTTCAGCGGTTGTCCCGCATAATGTCTGAACCAGCCTTAATGTGCATAAGCCTAGTCGAAAGAATGAATTAGGTCTAAAGGGATAGTCCATGATGCATGACATAAGGTATTTCTGGCATCAATGAGAGGGTACAGTGCACATAGAACCACATTTTTACTCTGGACCCTTCTGCCTATTATTTGACCACCCTGCAGTTAAGAAGATATGAGTCTTCAATAAATCCTTTTAAAATGGGTTATGTTTGAATGCTCATTTACGTGTGCTATTTTGAACAGGTTTGCCACTATTAAACATCAAATCTGATGTAATATTCTACTAAGATTTTTTATGCATAACAGCCGTGGTGCCAATACCAAGGATGAGCGACTTGAGAGAGGCAAATTCTCCCAAGAAGGGTCCTGACTTAGGTAATAGTTCTTTAAAGGGATAGTTGAGTTCTGTTTTCAGACCGCAAATGCCTTCAAAGTGCATGGTTATTGCTCTTATTCTTATCTATAACATTTCTAATGCTCTTTTAGAACCTAAAATTGCTATGAAGGTAATTTTAGACCCTTTAATGTGTGAAATTTAGCCAATACAATCATATCGATTCAGCTCCATGTTCTTTCAAATTTGACACTCAATTTTTCATTATCTCACAAAAAATATTTTGTGTAGCGCCCTCTGCAACAGAACTCAACTATCCCTTTAAGTGTTTCAACCCGAAAAATTGCTTTCACCCTTCCAAAGCACCCTGTGAGATGGTGCAAGATCATGATTGAAACAGTTTGGACCAAGGATGAACAATTTCTTGCCAAGAAACCCGATTAGTGACCACCCGTCTACAAAGACCACTTTTCTTCTTCCCTTGGGTGGTCGCTATAGACAGGTTTGAATGTACCTTCTTTCTGGAGATCATACGGTCACATGGTATGTCTCTGTACTAGTATGGAAACAATGAAAGCAAAGAATTTGTCTGTTTCATTTTATTTAACTTTAATACAAATTCAACTTTACTTTGTATGATGACAATCTAAACAGGAAAAAATAATAATTACATGATAAATAGGTACCCTGTTCAACTGTAATACACACTTCTGTGCAGGCACTTATTGAATAAGTGTATTTGAGATTATTTCAATACATGTATACACAATACAATAAATATATGAACTGTAATGAGTTCATAATGTTCAAAAGTTATCATTTGAATAGGCACGATGGTGCCTTGGAATACATTGTTATGCACTTTTGGTCATAACGTTATAACAGGTTTTCAAATGAGAGCACTTCAAATAACTCTCATACCCATAAATAAATGTAATGGTTTATTGCCCTTCAATCCAATGCCCTGTGAGTTTGCCTGCTAACCAGTTCATCTATTTGCAGTTTTCCAGCCCTTTTCATTAGACCAAACGGTGTGCATTAGACCAAGTGAATAAAAGCCCACAAAGGTATGAGACACCTGAGACCCGTTTCACAAAGCCTTTTTTTCAATGACAATTCTGCTGATAACCAATCAGAAGCAAGGATATCACTACCTTATAACAAAAACTGTCATTTGTCACTGATGACAAGTTTTGTAAAAGAGGCCCTGGAAATAAGTCAATGGATTGATTCTGGACAGTGAAATAAAACACAACCTGGAAAGGAGATGAAATGTAATTAGATGAAGTGAGATATTGGCAGAGTGCCACATGGCGAATTTACCCATGTAACTACAAGTATGTCAGTCATACACAAGCATGGCCAGCCTAAAATTTAAGATTTTTGTGGCTTTTAAAATGTAACTTACAGTAGTGCACTCATAAACAGTATGACATCTACAATTGCATATAGTGACAATGGTGCATCATCCACTACTGCTGGAATTCATGGATTAATAATATCATATCCCGCTACTTTGAAACATCAAGTACCAAGGAAAATGTTTTCCTTTAAATTCTACTGAACTAAAAGCTTTTTTTAAAGAGGGGGTAAAATGGATTTATGCACCTCTATTTAAGATAGAAAGCATTATTTTTTTCTGAACAAAGTATTTTGTGACAATTTTGTATATTCATGTTTGTATACTGGTCAAACGACAATAAATAACATTGAAAATGTATAAAGTTGTTCTTTTCGTTTGTACAATTCTATACGGTATATATATTGAAATATTGTATGTTTTTCAATTCATAAAGTAGTGCTTCTTGGATGTTCAAACACATACTGGTATTTGTTGGATCAAATTGTCTGCAGAGTTTTATTACTCAGTTTTTGTCTAATAGACAAGTGTAAAGTAGGAAGAAAGTAACTCCTCTCCACATTGAAGTTCCCTTACGGACACCAGAGCAACAGTTCGCATGTTCCTGTCATGATAAAGACAAAACAAAACAGGAGAAGTTAACAAAACTATCTCTAGATTTTTCATATTGCCATATAAAATTACTACTTACCGGTAGTTTTTTTATCTGTTTTTTTTTTGTAATGAGGAGGAAGTGGTTCTATGTTACATGTATTTTATATTTGTTTACAAACAGTTTGGCAATAAGGGGGGGGGGGGGGGGCACCCTTACCTTGGGTGCACAAATGAAAAATATGCCCCACAGAAATTGTGTTTATTTGCCAAACCACCTTGAATTGAAAATGTTAGACCCAAAGGCACCTGCCATCCACCCCCCTCCCCTCCCCCTTCCAGAATCGTGGATCTCCCCCTGGTAGATATACAAATGCTAAGAGACCATTTCCATTTTTACCTTCTTTTTCTTCTTGTGCAATTGTATTTGTCCATTAGAGGCTCCACACAAAGTGAAAACTGTACTGATAATATAGCATAATGTATGTACCCCCTATTGTTTGCAAGGGGAGACTTAAGAACCAAATATAAATAGAGAATTTAGATGTCAGGTTCAAAAGATAATAAAACATCATACAGACCTGCCAGCATTGCCTACATCTGGAAGGGTACCGAAGAAAGCATTGGGGATATATTTCCTCAGTTTAATCGGAAAATCCAAAGGCACATCAAACTCTTGGTAGCACACATTTGCAGGAGCTCCTAAAAAAAGATAATTATATGAGCAGATGTATGTTTACAAAGAGTCACAATTCATATTTTATTCTTATACTCTGCTTTTATAATAATAGATGCATCAGACAATCATTCCATGAAAATCCAAACATAGAAATAATGGTTATTAAAATTACCTTCAAGCTATATAAAGAGTACAGGTACACTATACTACAACAAAAGCGATAATACTTAAGCTGGAATATATCACTGTACCACTCACTTTTTTAATGATCACAACTATTATATCAGGGGTACTGATTCTCATTGGAGGTGGGGGCATTGGTGCAGGGAGGAACACTGGCTGTTATACTTCTTGCATATTAACTTTTAACAACTGGAAGAAAAAAAAGAATGTTCTACCGTCAAATTACACACACAGTAATACCAAATTGGTGAAATGAATCAAGATCTATATTAAATATAGACATACCTTTGTGTTGATTGTTGACATATTGCCCCACAGCCATTGGGTTCAAAGGGCAAGATGTCAGCCATGAAAGGTCACTAAACATGTAGGGCCCAAGCCTGTCTCTCCGAGCACATGATCTGGGAAGAGAATTTTATGTGAAATTTTAGTTTGTTAGTTTTTTTAGGAAGAATAATCATGTGTGTATATGTACATGTATTAACATAATTCTGGAAGACGGTGTACTAGTACATAGCTTAGTTTCAATATCATTGTTAGTGATGTACGTAATTAAAGATAAAGGGCCAGTAATTCAGTTCCATATGTACCGGTAAGTCATAAATATGAGCATTTTACTCAATTTTCAGCTTAGATATAAAATACTTAGCCAACTTCGGTATTATCAGTTGATGTTTCTGGCTAAGTATTCCCTAAATCTAAGACATCTCCGTAGCAAACTTCAGCCAGTTTTTGCAAGCATATTGGCAGGCTTATGGTTTTCATATGCAGTCATCATAAGCTGCGCATAATTGTATTAGCGTGCATTTAATGCGGTAGTGACTTCAATGCTAGATGTACAATTGAAGATAATCTGAAATTTTTAGTGAAAACAGACCAGATAAAAATTGGGTAAAACTGATCTAATCGATTCCTTAATTCTCTGAACTATACCATTACAATTTAATTACATTTTAGGTGAATGTAAATCGTCACAAAGTAATGAATTGGCTCTATATACCATTCCAGACATTTATTTATAGAAAGATTTTTAAAAGCCTTTCTTATGTCTTATTTTCAATGGAAAAACGGTTGGGAGAACTTACTGATAGAAGGTGTCACACAGTGACGCCTTCAAAGAAAACCATAAATATCTTTGCGGTTTGAGAATTTTTTCAGGATTTTTTGCATGTTTTTGTACAGTAGAAGGAATATAAAAAGTAAATAAATTACAGTTTTTTCATCAACCTTCAACAATGTTACCAAGTCGCTTTACTGGAATTTCTCAATCCGACTATTCAAATCAAAACCATCAAACATGGATCCTCCCAATATACTGGGTTATAATCATACACACCTGTTTATCATCTTGGACAGTCTCTTGTCATTGCCATCAATGTGAATACCGTCAAGGCATCGGAAGACAAAAGGATTGGCGATGGACTGAAGGAGAATGGGCTCACCTGGGTAGTAGATGGTACCTAGAAAGTATGCAAATGAAATAATGAATATTCAGTGGTTGTCACTTTAAACTAAAGAACTCACTGACACAGGTATAATCCAAAAACTGAGATGTCACAAAGATACATTTCTACCTCTAGAAAATTGGATCGTATTATTCCACAATTAAAATGATACCGGTATATAAAAAGAGTATATCTTTAATTGGATAAATGTTACGGGTAGGCATATGTAAATAGATTATAAATGGAAGTGGTTTTATCAATATTGTCCCCTCAAGTATTTTTTTATTTTGTATTTTTATTTTGTATAACCTTTGAGGTTATTTAATAAGAAGCCCAGTATGAAAATATTTTTGTGCAATGATCCCAACTACCATATTTTATATAAATGTTTTCACTTGCTGTTTGTCGTGTAAACAGGGCAAATCACATAATGTGGTCAATAAATGAGTTCAGGCGCAATGTATGAAAGGATCATATGACTGCATTTTTCCATTGATTATCATCTTTACCATTCAAACATGTCTCTCCAAGGCACTGCACAAAAGTTCAAATTTCAAAATTACAACTCTCCATCGCTGTACAATTTTCATTTTGAAAGAAACAATTACCTGGATACATTGCTACAACCACTCCTTTTGGAACCACTCCTTTTGTGACAAAGACACCGTCTCCACCACCCTCAATCCGACTTGGACGACGCCCAATGGCATATCCAAGAGTCTGGTGCATTATGGTTGCCACAGGGTCTAAATCTTCACCCATTTGTCCGTTCAATGTGTTTTCCTTGTTCTGTTCAAAATTGGTACTTATACTTAGTTGATGGCTGAACTGAGCAGATTGTGCGTTAGTTTTCTGTTTCAGTAACTTCTTGGTGCTCTGATAACTATGGTGGCATAAAGAATGGTGAATATGATGATGATGATGATGATGATGGCGAGGAGGAGGAGGAGAAGGAGGAGGAGAAGGAGGAGGAAGATGAGGAGAAATTGAGGAAGGTTGAGCAGAATGACAGTAGTGCTGGTGGCCACAACCCTCATCATTCACTTCGCCATTGCTTGTTTGTGCACTACCACCCATCTGATTTGTTAGTAATAATGCATTCATTGCCAAAATTTCTCTGCAATCTCCTTCCATGTAGGCAGCTTCAAACAGTTCATTTGTGCCAATGTTCCAATATTGCGACAGTCTTTGTGCTAAATGTTGTTGATGCTTGTCCAGGTAGTCATTAAGATTGCAAAGTTCTCCACTTTCTCGACCAGTCAATCTTGATGTTCTTTTCTCCTCACAGAACAACTTAAAGGTCCTTTGAAAGAGTGACTTCACAGCTGAAGTTTGTTTATCATGGGATTCAAGAGTCACAGTGTCATCATGGTGATAGCATCTAATGCTCCCATTATCATCTTCGAGATCTGATCTTCTTCCTACTACGCTGACCTTTGACATTTCCAGTCTACTGCTCTCTGTCTCTACTTCATGCATTTTGTTGCCTCTTCCCTCTTGATTGGGGAGGTTGTCATCCAAAGCAGAGAATAATTTCTTGTAGGTTTCCTCCACCAGATGGTCTGCAACAATCCTGTCTTGGCTTTCATTGTCAACTGAACGCACTGTCCTGGAAAGGAGATCAACAAAGATTATCTACAAGGAAAATTAAAGGCCCACTGAACTACTTGTAGCTAATTGCTCCCTCTATATAGAAAACAATGCCTAATTGGTGCATGTTGGTCCCCCATGATCCTCTTTTTCTTATGTTAATTGAGAGCTGATTTGATGAGATAAACATCTGTCAGTGACCACGCTGGATGGTCTAATCCCTCCTGGCCAAACTAGTACAGACAGGCTTTAAAAGATGCAATGGTAGGGATAACTTACTGAAGATTGAGAAGGTATGATGATCAGTAACTGATCTTCACAGGAAACCCATTTATGGTAAAGATCTCATGCGATGTAAGGTTGCTTCAAAGATCATTAAAAACACAGAACACATACAATTAAGGCTTAATTTTAAGGACAATATTTTAGGTTCCAAACCACATTCTACCCAGATACTATCTGACTGCACGGCACTCCTTACAATCTGCTGTCGTCAATAGCACTCTTTGGAAATTTTAAAGCAGAAGGTGCACACATTAAGCTCTGTTGAGCTTCAGACTGTTTTTAGCTGCACATCAAATTCTTATAGAGCCTTTTTACTTGCACACTCGGCACTTGACAAGCACAAAGTACAAAAAGCCCCCCCCCCCCCCCCGAGATCTTACACTTATGACTTGGATCGTCAGTTGTTTCTATCATTATAAAAATACAAGCGCATTGATTATTGTTGACAATCATAATTACATGTTCAACTCTTGTAAGGTACATTATTAATACATAGACCTCTATACACCAAATATCATTATAATATGTATTTGCACTTATTTTTCCCTTCAATTTTTCATTTGCCGACTTTACTTGGCTTGCAAATAAAAAAAAAAAAAAATCTTTGTTCATGGCAAACATGGCACAGATCTCTATATACGGGACTTTACTCACATTCCTGTACAAATATGTTTTCACACTTTGCGTTTCTAAATGAGAAATAATCTGTACACATACCTCTCTTTTAGATTCAGTGCAACCCAAGGCACAAACCTGTACCAATAACTCTGCCACTTTGATGAAATTTTCTTCACAATATTCGACATATTCTACAGACCCTTTTCCCGTTTTTACAAAGTACTCCAAGTGAAAAAGGTAGCAGACGATATTTTGTAAGTAGTCTCTGTATCAGCAGTTTTCAGAACCCATTAAAGACAATGTAATGCCTCAAATGAATATTTTCTCAATTTCAAGGTACATATCAAGTCCATAAAGTTTTTTTGTATTCGATTTCCGGTTAAAAAAGAAGAAACACCCCCCACTGGAAAAAATAAACCACTGATTTCTCATTTCATTGACATTTCATAATTAGAAACTTACTAAATACGTCGCTGAAAACATCCCCTTACCAATTTGACAAATTACTAGATTAACGCTCAGAAATTATATAATGAGTATTTTTACCTTTTTTGTATCATTAATTCATAATATAATCGTTATAATTAACCCAATATAGGGTAACAAACATATATAAAATCTGTTATTCTTCAATATCAAGAAAAAACAGTATTATTAAACATTAAAATCAGTGCATAAATATGAAGTTTTTAGAACGGCTATGCGATTAATGCTCGAGCACGACGTTAGTAATTCTTGTCTGCTACTTTCTCTCGCCTCAACGCAAAGTCACGTTATAATGATGGCTGCGCAAGACGAACTGGGTAAGTTAATTGACAATAAAATATCAATAAATGTATAATTCCTATCTGCTCTATAAAATTAGATAGGACAGCGGAGATTAATTTCGATAACGATGTATCATTCCATCTAAACCGATTATTAGATTTGGGGTTTTGGAGAAAATAATGAGATGAGTGAGTGAGTGAGAATTCGCGTTTGCGACAAACCGAAATGAATGGGTATCGCATGCATTGAGGGAGGGCCCTGGCCCTGTCGTGATCGTGCGGTGAAATGAGCTGATTCACGGTGCAGTGCACGGCACATTGTTGACAGTCGCTGTTTATCATCATGCCTTTGGATTGTGTAATGAAATAGGTGGAAAGATATGTAACCATTGGCATTGACTATTCGTTGTGCTCTTTATCATCATGATCATGAGGTCAAATGATTGAGAGTTTATGGACAAGCTGTGGCCGTCATCAAGAAGAGGAAATTAATTAAAAAGTTGAATTATTGTATTGATGTGAAAAATAGGAGGAAACGTCTGACTTTATCTTGAGTTCGAGTTTGATCATGTTGATGACTGATTTTGAGAATGAGTTGAACAAAAATGAAAACAAAAATCAAGGCATCTGAAAAAGGCAAAATCAAAAACATTCAAAATAACAGTCTCATTTGAAAAATGTAAGAATCAAGTCATATTCAGCAGTAGACTAGGGGTAGGGAGGCCAATGCCCAAATCTAACTTTTTAATTACGAATTTGTTTAAAATAAAACAAAGATTAAAAGAAAGCATTTACTTTCACTAAGAAAACTCACCCATCTGCCGACTCCAGAAGTTCCATAAAATAGGAGATATCCAGCTTGTAAACACTCCCTTCCTTCTACGCCTTGGCCGTACGCAAGAGCCTTGAAACAGATAAATTCATGTCGCGAAATTACGTTGATAATTAGACAGGCCCGAGGCAATGGGCGTGTCATTGTCCGGACAAAGTTCATGATGAAGTTTAAAACTTCGCGCGAAAGTGCAATCACTCAACAGCGGCTAGCCTTGAATCGGTCGCACACGTACACACCGCGCAGGCAAGCCCCAATGCAGGCTGAAATCCAGCCATCAATGTGCGAACGATTCCATCTTCTACTACTACGAGCCGAAGGCGATGGTTCAAAAATGAAGAAGGAATATACAAATTGGCAGCTAAGAAACATATATAATTCATTGATATTTACCTTAGATGTGTATTCCAACAATTTGATTTCCTCATGAGTATTCCTTATTATCAACGATCGAGAAGTTACGAGGTCCAATTAACATCCATCTTGCAGCGAACACAGCAGCATGATCCATGCAACGTACGTCATGTACGTGTACTAATATTTCTCTCACTCTCTCTCTCTCTCTCCCTTTCGCTATACGTAACATACACACTCACTAACCATGTATCATACAACACACACCTTCAAATCATGGCTTTCATTTCAATTCTCAATTGGAGTATAGACTGCTCACGTAGACTTTTTTTTTTACTGAAATTTTTTTTTAACACTTCTCATACATTATACTGCACGACACTCGTATCTAGTGCTGTGAGAATAAGGTACTAGGGTCTATAAATAAGACTACGCTTTGCGCACGATCTGACCGGAGCTCAGTGGAGCTCAGACATATGTCGCAATACCCTTTATTTTTGGCGCGAACAATGACGTCACTGTTCACAGTTTTTCTTCTCATTTTGAGATGGATGTAGCTATAGGGCTCAAACCAACGCAAGATTGACAGAAACATCGTACTCTATCTACTTTCGAATGTTCAGTTTGTAAAAATCTGTATTTAAAAAGATATAATCTTTTTTCTTTATATTTTCTAGTTGTTAGAAGTGGCAATTGTGAACATCTGAAATGTTGATCTCTATCAAAAGTTCTTTACTCAAAACGGATCCCATATTTTTAGTGTCTACCTTCAGCCCATGAGAAGGTTTTTAGTGAGCAAACCTCTACGCCCTCTAGGATTTTCTTAGTCTGTGATGCGCGTTCGTAAAGTTGTTCTGCTACGAGAATTATTGGACTCAAATACGTCAAAATCTGCAAGATCGTCAACAAATGGTGAAAGACTGTTACAGATCCGTGATTATAGGTATGTTGTGAAATGTATGATTGTATTTTCTTTTCTTATTTTCATCAATTTTTTTTTTACATCATTTTTTTCCCTCTGCTAATTTTTTGAAGTGGGCGACGAGCGCACAAATCGTAGGCGTAGAAGCCTTACGCCCGGGCATTGGCCTCCCTACTAGGGGGGCTGGTCTGAAAATAAAGATTGTCTGCATAAACAAGGATATCTTTGTAAACGAGGACAAATATCATCCCTCAAAAATAATGATAGTCCGTCTTTTTATCTTTGGCGCTCTGCGGATGTAGGGTCTCTGATCCGCACGCTTGCAATTAAAATGAAGAAAAAAAAGATTCCACCTGCAGAGACGCCAAGGTAAAAGATCGGCAATGCGTGACATTTTCATTTTTCGGCGTGCGAAAGCGCGTGATAGGTATAACACACGTATAGGTATGGCGTTTTTTAAAATCTAGCGCGCGCGCCGTGCGTGAGAGCCTTTTCAGACCCTCCAAATGCGTGACGTCACGCCTAATGCGTGACACTTGGTAGCTCTGCACCTGTTCAAGCTGACTTTTTTTTTATCTGTTATTATTGTATATTGTTGTATGTTGGAAGCTTGTCGAATAAAAATCAATCAATCAATCAACCTAATAAAATACCCCCAGTTCATACATGTACCGTCAACCAGTTTTAGGCAATTTTCCCGCTTTTACAAAGATATCCTTGTTTATGCGGACGATCCTTATTCTTGGACCAGCGCACCTGCTGTTCAGGTGAGGTGCATGGCATGTTTGGGAGACTCCCATTTGAGATGCCATCTCCCATATATAGGAGACTTAGGTCACAAAAGAAACAACATCAGCAACAAAGCAATTTTTTAGTCTCTTTGAGGTCAGAAGCCCATTGGCATTGGTTCCGTTTGTAGATCGTAACAAAAGTAGTGGGTAAAGTTTTAAGTTGATGGTCAAAATGGGCATGATGAATCTGCTCAACATATTTTTATTTTGAGCTGAGGTAATACCTCAGCAGGAAATGTAAATAAAGGAAATTGGTTTCCCAAATGGGAGACTATCTCCCAAATACATGTAGGGTACCAAAAATCTTGACAAAAGTCTCAAAAATTATAGATGATATCCCAAATAGGAGATATGTCCTGTTCTCATTCTTTGCCCCCCCCCCTTAAACATCCGAATTGGATAAGCTTAGCCACCAACAAAGAAGATCTCCAAAATTGGTGACCATAAGGGGGAAATAAAATTAATTGCAGTACACTTTTGCATCAGCAACTTACCAGTAATAAAATGACAGTTTAGAAAACTCACAGCACTCAGGATGTGCCCTTCATGTTATCTAAATGATTATAATTGCTAAAATCATTTCTTCCTTTACTACTTTTTAGAATTACTCGACAGAGTATTCCTGCGGATTGGTTCAGCTGAGAGCGATGACCAGCTTGAGAATGTTGTCTGCCGTTTCCTCCCCCCTGTGCTTCTTAAGCTCTCCAGTAGTCAAGAAGGAGTCAGGAAAAAGGTAAAAGCAAAAAAACTATTGCATCTGGGATAACTTAGCTCTTTGGCCAACTTGGACTCCACAGATAAATCAAACTATCAAAGCAAAGTTGACCAAAAGTGCTCAAATTTATCTTTTATACAAAAGACCACATCTAATCAATTAACAATTATCTTTTGTGTATCTCAGATTTAGCTATTTTTGGCAGGTGTTCATCGCATGATTAAATTCAGACTTCCGTGCATGCCTCTTATAGTTCAAAAGTCCCCAATTTGGGGACGACAATTTTGATTCGCCAGCACTGTTTTGAGGTTCAAATACTGTTTTGGAACTAGTTGGTAGTTGGAACTTCCTTGTTCATGATGATTTTTTTTAAAGAACTGTTATTAGAAGAAAAAAATGCTAGAAGTATTTTTAATGTTTTAACAATTTTTTTTTACCACAGCTCTTTAAACTTTTTTAGAGCTTCCCAAAGCTACTTTGCTGCCTGCTTGAAACATTTTTCTAATACTAAAACATGTGGTTATTTTTGTAGTGTGTTTATTATAAACGAGCAAGCTTTTATTGTTCTTTTTGTTGGTTTTCTGCTTTTTCTCCTGTTTCGATTTAGGTCTTGGAACTGCTGGTTCATGTCAATAAACGGCTGAAGAGTAGACCCCAGGTTCAAATCCCTGTGGAATCTTTACTGTTACAATACCAGGACCCATCTAGTATTACGTTTGTCACCGTAAGTACTAGAATGATTTTGAGAATTGATCACAGCCCACTGGATGCATGGATGCATTTTAGTCTACATTTATGCTTCTTTTACAACTGTTTGAAATTCTTTATACATGTAGCTACTGAACTGAGACCATAGTTACCAATGGAGACCATCACCATCAAAAATATTTTGGTCATTTCCGTGATGCATGCATTGTGAAAGTGTAGCCCACTATCAGTTATGGTGAACTAAGTCTTGATATGTATTGTAACATAAGTACCAAAACTACTGAGCTACATCTAGTGGTACTTTGTAAGTGACACTTTATTTCTCCTAATCTGTTCATAAGAATCATTTCCCTGACAATGACATTTCAATGGTGTGAGATCTTTAGTTATTAATGTCTATAAGAATTTAAAAATCTTGTACCTGAAAATTGACTTTCCTAGGTTTACAACTCATTGTTATTCATCATAATACTTGATAAATAATAATAATCTGGATTTATATAGCGCTTATTACGAAATACCTTCTTTAAGCACTTTACAGATATTATTACCCCCGTCATCAGATTCATTCAGGCACAATGTGTGCCATCTCCACTCCCTGGGGAGTATTCCTACTATATGGTCACCGTAAGGGCATATTACAATGTCTATCCCAAAGGCTTTCATCATCCTACCAGGGACCCGTTTCACAAAGCCTTTTTTCAATGACAAATTAAACAAATCAATGACAAATCTGCTGATAACCAATCAGAAGCAAGTATTTCAGTAGCTTATAACAAAAACTGTCATTTTTCACTGACGACAAGTTTTGCCCCCCTGGTCCTCATTCCTCTCCTGGGTAAGGAGTGGTCAATGTAGATTAATGCCTTGCCCCAAAACTTAAATGCCATGCTCTCTCTTTTTTCTGGTCCTTCAGAATTTCACCATCTTGTACCTGAAAATGGGCTTTCCTAGACTTCAGGGCTGCGTCTCATGAAACCGTCATAACTACAAGTTCAGCGACATCCCATTGAAATGCGTGTATTAAGTTTAACACACATTTCAATGGGATGTCGCTGAACTTGTTCTTATGACGGTTTCATAAAACGCTGCCCAGATCCATTGTAAATATATTTTCATTGATATTCATCTTTTTTCCTGTCGACAGAATTTCACGATCTTGTACCTGAAAATGGGTTTCCCGCGGCTTGAGATCGATAAGCAGGCTGAGCTTGCTCACTCACTCATCAAGTGTTTAGAAGGGAAACCCCCTCTACAGCAAGATAGGTACGTCATGCTACATGTGCCTCCCTAGCAAGATCCTCAAATAAATGTGTATATTTTATTTAACTTTAAATTTCCCTTTAAAGGCACACTGTCCTACTTGTAGCTACTTGCTCCCTCTATATAGAAAACTTCCCCATCGGTGCCTGTTGGTCCCCCATGATCCTCTTTTTCTTATGTTAAATGAGAGCTGAGTTAATGAGATAACCACCTGTCACAGTGACCTCGCTGGCTCGCTGGGTGGTCTAATCCCTTCTAGCTGAAGTAGTACAGCCTGCCTTTAAGTATTTTTAAGGATAGGCTAGATATTGCAAAAAGTAATCAAACAACAATATGTAAATAGAAATATGTAATTGTATGATAGCTTACTGTGTTCTGTTCTCTACCTGATTCTTTTTCAACATCATTGTATAGTAGTTGGTATTTCCTTTTTTTTTTCTGATGTTGTCACATGATAATCAAATCTTTTACTGAAGGCTTTTCATTTAAAAAAAAGATATTGATGGTTTTGTAATTCCATATTTATATTGAGCAAATTTTAGTGCTAAGAAATATTATTTTGTCCTTTTATATTGCCTCCTTCAGAGCCTCATGGTAAACTGCATCAGTAAATATAAAAATAATTTTACCTGTACGTATATATATGAATAGTAATGGGGGGTGGCGGGGGGCCAAACACTACAAAGACCATTATGTGAAATGCACTCTTATAGATGTCTTTTAATTTTGCATAGGCAGTTCATTAGGCCTAAAATAAAAACTTGTTGTATTGCCCTTTGGGTGCCAAAAATGGGTCGGTCGGTCAGATTTTTTTTTTTTAAACTTTTTTTTTGTCGCCCTCTTTAGTCCAATATTTTCAGATATGATGGTGTTTTTTTTTTTTTTTTTCCCCCCTCTTTTGGCTGATATTTCTCAGTTTTTAATGGTTTAATACATGTGTTTACTGCTTTAATACATGTGTTTCAACGTCATCATTCCATTGATATATTTTTCACATCATTGTCCATGGTTTGCACGAGTGAGAATTTTTGAATATTTGGATTTTATGCATTTATATCCCATTTAAACAAACAAAATACATATTTTGTTATTCATTAATAATACCAAAAATCTAAAAAACGGTTCATTTTTTTTTTTTTTTTAAATACCGACCGTAGGTTATCAAATTTTTGGGTCGGTCGCAAAGGGCAAAACAACAAGTTTTTATTTTAGGTCTTATAGAACGTTCAATGTTGTGTGACCATTGTGGCATTGCATGATTTATGTCCTATCTCTTGAAACTATATATCAACATATCCTTTAAATATCTCTCTGTCTTTTGCCCTTCAGTATTCTTCAGATGTTAGTCCCTACCCTGCCTCATCTCAAGCTTCCAGACGACCACACCAAGAGGAGAGCCATCTTTGGTCTGAGTGAGAAAGTGGAGACCATTCACCTTCTCACCACTTTCCTAATGGACTATCTCCTCTTACCCTACACCTTCAGGTGAGAATTCTTACCCTTTTTATGACTACTATAAAAAAACAATGATTCAAATACATTGAATCCCTGACCTGTTAAAGATAAAGACCAGTTATGGTCATGCGATTGCATTGCAAAACATTCTGGAATCGATTAGAAAAGGTTGATCATCTAGCATATAAGTATTGGTGTGTACTGCAAGGTTCTGGAATCATCAAAATGATGAGAAATTTGGCCCAGTCTTGGTAAAGTTACAAGCACTGTACACAGAAAGATGTATATGGACTACGCGACACGTGCATTGTATCTATCAGGTCCAAATAGATATAATATTTTACCAAATATATCATTAGTAGGCGGTTTCTCTGCAAAATGTGTATCATTATGTATTAGTCAAAACATATTCTTTCACATGATTGGTAATGAAAGCTTCCATTTCATTTTTTGAGAGGGGGGCGTTTCCAAAACTGGTTTTTACCTTTAATGTGTTATGATTGATATCATCTTTGTACTCTACCCTATCAGTGAAGAGAGACCCAACACAGCACCAGCTGGGGGTCAGACTGGTGCAGCCAGCTCTAGTACGACCCGACCTAGCTCCGCCTCCCAGCAGCCCACCTACCAGACCCCGCCCGGTCTCAGTCCAAACGCCCTCAAGAGGTTGATAGGGGAACATGGACTACCTGATGCAAATACTATTGAGGAGGTAAAAATTCAATTCAATTCGATTCAAATGAACATTTATTTTCTTCCATTCAATTTGACAACATATTTGACATCTGTTCGAACAATACAATTTATACGTAGGAACATTAATATAATTCAAGAACTTGTATTACAAGGAAGAAGGCGCGAAACCCGATAAAGCAGAGCTTGTAATGGGTACGCCTGAATACACAAATACACAATATACATTATAAATGGAAGAAAGAAAGTTCAAAATTGTTTTGTCTGATTGCTTTAACAAAAATTGTTGACCTCTTCTGTGTTTCCATGTTCTTGATCAGCTGTCATATTTGAAGTCTGAAGAACTGAATTTTACTTATAGTAGTAGTAGAAGTAGTAGAAGTAGACTTAATTGGTATAAAGCTAATCTGTTGTTTTGTTTTATTGATAAATTGGGCAGGATATATCTTCCTTAGGAATAAACTACACAATGGACCTGTATTGGGTTCTGCATCAAAGAAGAATAAAAATATGGAAAGTGTTTATGTACAAATACAAAAAAAAAGCTGCTCTTTTTCTGAGTTTCAGTTAGTTATTATTAGCTTACAACAAGTTTTCTTTAGTTATATTTTTCATCTGGGTAGCCCAGCTTGTGTCTTCATTTAGCTGCATTTTTCAGTATATCAACATGGTTCGTTCTTATAATGTTATTTTATATTTTTGAAACCGGTAGATTTATACACATACGTAGGTAATAAATAAACTGTGTGAAGAGAAAAGTGAATTGAAGACTAGTAATCAGAAGTATTACCAAATATGACCTAGAAGAAACACAGAAAAATCTGTAAATCTAAATGTAAGATCCTTTCAATAGTTATAAAGTTGGCTTCTGCGAAAATGTATCTTTCTTTATAACACCGAGGTATCCAAAGTACATTCTTTAAGATATCTTTTCATTTTGCCTTTATATGATGTAGTGTAAAGTAGGTATTGTGCGTTTCCTGAGTGCAGACGTGCTGAGCGAAACAGACGTGGTTTGTCATCTCATCGTTGCAAGCTCTGATACCAGATATACGTGAGTTCCGCCCCTCTTTCACCCATGAGGCATCCAAAAACTGCCTCCTTAAAGCCCCACTGTCCTACTTGTAGCTACTTGCTCACTCTTTATAGAAAACTTCCCCAATCGGTGCCTTTTCGTCCCCCATGATCCTCTTTTTTTTATGTTAGTTGAGAGCTGAGTTAATGAGATAGCCACCTGTCAGTGACGTCGCTGTGTGGTCTAATCCCTTCTGGCCCAGTAGTGTTGACGGTCTTTAATACCCCTCAGACTTGCTTTAAATGGCTACCTCACCTCTTGTCCCCATCCATTTACACATCCGTAACCATATATTCATGTACCTGCCTAAAGAGATTTTAGAGGGTAGCTTTTAATACAGTTTTAGGATGTTTTCGTGTTGTGATGAAGCGAGTTGTGCTCTTTTAGCCCTCTGCGGGCAGAGAGTAGGAAATACTTAACAATTATTGCCAATCCTGAATGGCCAGAAATTACTATGAAAATAGCCTTGAGTTCCTCACCTAAAGTTAAGTTGCTCAAGTTTCTTGAAAGAAAAAAAAATGTTCACATCATTGACAGGTAACCTAAAACTAGTTCAGGGGGTGTTTCACAAAGACTAAGATCAACTTAAGTTGGACTTGAACTATGGCAGGCGATTTATGCCCTTAAAAAGTCTTGAACCTGATGTAAGATAAGAGGGAAAAACACCTTAGAAATTATGATCTTTAGATTACGTTTTTTCCTTCAATAATAAAGTATCGAAAATGTGGATTCTGTAGGTTTGAGATGTCCCTTGAGAGACCAATGGTGAGAGCAATCAGTGGCATGAATAGCCGGCCATAGTTTAAGCCCAACTTAAGTCAATCTTAGTTTTTGTGAAACATCCCCCTGATGAAGCTGATGGAGAAATACTTTGCATATCAAATATATTGCACTGCCTAATCTTTCAGTATTCCAGTTTATATAGCTAAATTAATGGGGGCTTTGAATTTACATTTATATGTACATGTAATAAATGAATTTGAAACACTCTTTAAATGGTTACTTCTAGCTTCCTTTGTTTCAATTTTCTTTCTGATGACTAGTGTGGCAACTGCAGCAGATGTCTTTCTAAAGAAAATTCATAGGTGAGTAAATTCAGGATATTTCATTTGTCGTCATTTTGAAAAATAGAAACAGATAATGAGGAGCAAAAATATTAGAGTGGTCCTGTGGAAAATGGAAGAAAACAAGAAAAAGATAAAAGAGTAGCCCTTGAAAATCACCGGCTCATTATATCGTTGATAGAATATCAGGGGCAAAAATGCCCCCCCCCCCCCCTCCCCCCCACACTTTGAGAAAACAGTGGAATAAAAGGAGGGATTGAATTTGTAAAATAGCAAACTGATATTAGTGAAATTATAAGTAATTTCACTACACAGTTTTACAAATTTGTCTTTGATATGTGGGCTTATTTTCATGTAAGTGTCCAAATGAATCATTTTCTTACTTGTGCATTACAGGATTGGAATGGAAAGATCATGACACAAACCATTTTTCAAATGAGTGTTTCTCTCAATTAAATGGAGAAAATAATATTTGTCCTTGTTTTCCTGTACATTTGTCTAGCTAGATTGCTTTAAAAAAAGAGAAATGCATATCTGGGCCCTGTTGCATAAAACTTAGCATTGATGCCTGATGGTAACTTTCATTGGAACCTTGATTTGATTGGCTGTTGAGTAATGTTGCCATGGTAGTTAATATCACTGGTAAAGTTACCATCAATGGAAAGTTTTATGCAATGTGGCCTTGTTTTAAACATGTTGGATGAGATTTAGGCTGAAAAGAAAGAGCCATAGTGCTTAGAAAATATTATTGTGAAGTCATGAGAGAGCTATACTTTGTTTCATGTAAATTTCCTTCATGTGTATTTTCCTCTTTCTTTGATGGTAGTGTCGTTGACTGGAATGACATGACCGTTGTGAGAAGACTCTACACCCTCTTCCAAGGCAGTGTAGCGGTTAAAGGACAGGTAATTATTGTATTATTTATTTTGGCACTTCCAAGAAATATAACAATAAAACAATATAATCATGATGATTACAAAATTAGAATGACTAAAATTATACAAATACAAATTTTGTAGCAATATTCTGAGTGCAAAAGATGGCGGCCAGGGAAGAAGAGAGCAAACTTTAATAATCACTGTAACCGTAAGGTCTTTCCGCCCAACCAACTGATACACTCGGAAGACTGGTAAAAATATAACATAAGGACAAATAAAGAAAGTAACAAATCAAGGATAAAAAATAAGAAAATAAAGAAAGGAGAGGCACAAGCAAATATAACGCCAAAATCGAAATTAAGTGCACATTATATATAACATATTAGAAAATTCACAATTTCAATAACATAGGAAAATGGGGGTTACCCCTCAGTAATGGGAATTTCAATGAATGTTTCAACAATCAAGAGTGAACCTTCATGCCTTCGGGCAGCATGAGGGTCAGGAGGTTGGGGGACGTGTTCCCAAGGTGATTTAAAACATGTGAAAATGAATTAGTTTCTTGAGCGTGGTGTGGGAGAAACGCAACAGATGTGAAGTTAACATGAACTGGAACATTGTGTAAAAGAGATGGGAGGGGGGATGGGGGAGGGGGGATGGGGGAGGGGGAGGGTCTCAGGTTGGATGGTCAGATACAGATTTAATTAACTTGATATTGAGATAATATGATTGTTCTTAGACACAGCGACTTATATTTGTAGTATAGTTTATCATTGTCATGATCTAATAGCTCAATGGTGATCTAATAGCTCAATGGTAAATTGTACCCATATTTTGGCCTTGTTTATGACCTTGTACGTGACATAGCTTTGTATTCACTGTGAATTACAGTTGTTATTCATGATAGATAAACTCATGTGAAGTTACACACAGACATGATTAAAGAATGGTAAAGCAAGGGAACTTGATTAATTCAAATATTCTCTTGTGATTTGTTTCAGCCCACACCAAAGCAAGAGGACAAGCGATCTCCTGTCGGCACAAGAACTCGACTAAAACTCTTCCCATACCTTCTAAGATCAAGATTAGCCGCAGATCAGTTTCCAGCATGTGTTCAGGTATAAGTGATAGATAATGCAGATGCACAGATAGTTGTCAATATTACCCATGAATTCTTTTTTTTCTTTTGAAGAATTCCTTGAAGCTTGCTAATATTAGTTTTTAACATTACTGCAAAGATATTTTTTTTTAAATACAAATGTGTGTAAGATTTAATTTAATGATTTAATTTTGTACAGACATAGCTGGGATTTCCATTAGGGTATGACCCAAGATTTATCTGAAGTGTAGAATATAACTAGATGCTCTTTTGTATTGTTTGCAAACGTCTAACTGCCATAGCACAGAAGCATCATAATTTTATGTGTGAACACATAGAGATTTCCATTTGTTATTTTTGAAGAAGGCATACCGGTAAAGCTTTGGCAGATACGTGAAGTAAAATATAATCAAGTCTCCTTCAAATATTTTATTTGAGAGAAAATCTTCACTTTGCATTTGTTTTTTTCCTTGGATAACCTGCAACAATTAAGATTAGCTTTGGATCATAGACAAGGAGGTATTTTATCATCAAGGACCCGTTTCAGAAAGCCTTTTTTCAATGACAAATGACAAAAATCAGTGACAAATCTGCAGATAACCATACAGAAGCAAGGATTTTAGTAGCTTATAACAAAAACTATCATTTGTCACTGATGACAAGTTTTGTGAAACGCCCCCCAGATGGCAGTTTCTTCTTGCCTCAATGAAAACCCATTTTGTTTTTCTTGCATCTCTAATCCAGGTCATCTTTGACTGCCTTTATGGCGCAAACTCCAACAACAAGCTCAAGTCAATGGCCGTACAGTTTGTGCACCATCTCTGCGCGGCCTGCAGCGATGCCCGCATGCAACCCATGGGACCTATCCTCCTCTCGGGCATGGTCAAACTTATCGCTGAAGCCAAAGATGTAAGCTCATTTAAATTGATTTTATTTTTCCATCAGTCTTTTTATGAGTTTTCTTCTTCTTCTGGATAATCTGCCTCCTTCAATACTGAAGATTCTTGCAGATGTATATACTGGGGTGTGCAGGTGGACCACTACACTAGGGTTCCCCTAGTGCAGTGACTCTCCTCTACACGGGGCCTCCTTTTAACGTCCTATCCGAGGGATGAAGTGTTTTCCACTTAACATAGCCTGCGTCTATGAAACAAGGGGAGGGGCATGTTAACACACAATGCAGGCTTCAGTCATCCGCCTGGGTGGGATTCGAACCTGAGATCTTTGGTTCGACAGGCAGACGCTTTACCGACTGAGCCAACTCGCCTCCTCAGATATACTATTAATGTTTTGGTATATTCATTGTACGTAGGTATGATTTAGGGGGGGGGGGGGGTGAGTGTCTGGATGCTGAACATAAATAAAGCCTTGTCTTTTGCCTTTGGAATTAATGAAAAACATGCATCATATAGCATTTTAATGTTATAAATATTCGTCCTTTATAGCATTGTCTAACATAAGTCTTCAAAGATTTATGAAATATTGCTTGTAAACTTCTTCATATTGTTGTTGACATCAACTGTCCGGATAAGCAGCCTGTCCTTATACCTGTGGGTGTAGCCGATGTTGCAATACTGTTTCTTTTTAGCTAGAGTTTCCATTTGTAGCTAAAAAGAAACATTTTAGAACAGCATGTGCCAGGATTTATTGATGATAGAATGGATTTTTTATACCAGTGTTCCTATTTCTTTCAGAATGTGAAACTAAGGAGCCTTGCTTATGTTGCTGTAGGAAGATTATCCAAGTGAGTATGATATCTCGTCATCAGAATTTAAGTTTTTTTTTTTGGGGGGGGGGGGGGGGGAGAAAAGGCCAAATAAATTCATATTGCTCCGCCCTTGCTGCTTGAACATTGACATCCCTTCTGTTTTATTAGTAACCTGTTACAGACTGTCTCATGTTTTTCCATACTTATTTTGGAGTCAGGGACTTGGTTGATACCAGTATTTTGTTATGCTACTGAAAATGTTCTTGTACTTGATGTAATTGTTAATAAGAAAAGGGAGGAAGAGGATGTATGTTAGGCCTTGAAGTCTAATTTTGTTCTCTCTGTCTCTTCACTGAAATGCTTTGTATGCCATGGAATGATTGAAAACTGGTGTAATGTAATACATGCCTTCTATGATCTGAGGGATAATAAATGCCCTGAGATAGAAAATAATTATTGCAGATGAGCTGCAAATAGAATTTCATTGTGTTTTGTCTCATGCTTTTGCCATTTTATTTATTGCCCTTTCATTCTCCATGATTAATCACCCAGGAGACTACCACAGCTATTCACCAAAGATATGGGACTTCTACAACAATTCTTTGATGCCGTCTGCAAGGTAAATCTATCCCCTCATACTCATTACAGTGCTTGTAAGTTTGCCAAGATTTGGCCAAATTTTTTATCATTTTGATGATTCCAGAACACGAATACTTATATACTAGATGATCAACCTTTTCTGATAGATTCCACACCGTTTCTTTCACAATGCAATCGCATGACCAGAACTCAACTTTATCTTTAAAGCTAATCTTGAGTTCTGGTACAAGCATCGTATGTCGAGATAACATGGCTCTAATTCATTTTGGATTTCTTATCCTGCAGTAGATTGATTGTTTGAACCAGTAAAATAAAAATAAGCTAACAAAAACTTGCTGGTTATCATCTTCAATAAAACCCACAACTCTCATTTGCACATAGTGACCTTAGATAAACTTGAGGTCTGGTAAAAAAAAGAAAATGAATTCTCACAGAATCCAACAAAACTTACACTGAATGTTCAAGATTACAAAAAAATGTCATGTGCCAAACAATTTTGGAAGAAAATGTATACTGGCTGAGTAATGAGCATAGAAATATAAGAAAATCAGGTAGTACTCGCCCCGACACCATTTGTGTAGTCCCATATACATCTTTCTGTGTACAGTGCTTGTTACTTTACCAAGACTGGGCCAAATTTATTATGATGTTGATGACATCCAGAACCTTGCAGTACACACCAATACTTACATGCTACATGATCAACTTTTTCTGATCCATTCCACACCTTTTCTTTCACAATGCAATCGCATGACCAGAACTCACCTTTATCTTTAAGCACATGGTGTCGCGCCTACTTACCTTGATTTTCTTACCATTATATGTTCATTACTCAGCCCCTATACATTTTCTTACAAAATCGTTTGGCACATGTCATTTATTTGTAATCATGAACATTCAGTGTATGGTTTGTTGGATTCTGTGAGAATTTATTTTCTATCATAACCAGAACTCCAGCTTATCTTTAAACTATCACGTTTCCAATGTCAAATTCTCTTGAAATGTTTTATAGTTGTGAAGAATTTAGTCAATCAGTGAAAAAGTGTTGAATCATCCTAACGTCTTGTTTTCCTTCATAAGGATAAGACTTTCACATCTTTTTGTATGCATTTATGCATTAATGAATTTATATTTTCAGCGTCTGCTTTTCCAATACGTTTATACACCCTTACCAAAAATATCATTTAAACTGTATTCCGACATGACTCTATTAAGGTCCTGTGAAGGCTGCATCATTGCCACTTAAAGCAAGGTTGAGTAATTTTTGTTTACGTTTTCTTGTTTTCAACTAAACCACACTTCACGATCAGTTGTTAGATATACAGTATAAGGACTTTCTATATACCGTATTTGCCGGCGTAAAGGCTGCAGTATTTTTGGAAGAGAAAATATCAAAAAGTTGGGGTGCGGCCTATGCGACGAAAGAGTAAAAAAAAAAAAAAAAAATAAAAAAAGTAAGTCAAAACCAGCACGAATTTGCACATATGGGACTGGATCTACGAACGGTACAATAACTACACATTTCCACACATCTTACCGACAATTTTATCTTGCATTGTTGACATGAAGACGAAAATAAACTTCCAAAAACAACATCTGCCGATAGATCTTGATCTAAGTTTGTGCCGATGCATTGCAAAAGTAAAAGAAGGGCCCGTTTAACAGAGTTGCCGCGAAGTATCCAGCACGCAAAGTTGCTATTTTGATTCCATTTCAATACACAAGAGAGAGGCCCAATGTATACATCACAAAAAACTACATAAGCTAGTATCAGTGCGTGATGGCCGAGCGGTTTAAGGCGGTGATTTTAGTCAAATCAACATTTGTAATCCCGACTTTGACAAAAAGTTTTTTTTTTTTTTTTTATTTTATTTTTTTAAATGTCAAAATCGGGGGTGCGGCCTATACGGCGCTGCGGCCTTATCGCCGGCAAATACGGTATCTAAAAATTGTCTAAAAGTCCATATTTCTTTAAAAAAAAAATGTATAATCAAATTATTATCTTAATTTGTAATTGCAATTTTTGCCCTTTACTTCCCAGGAAGAGGACGACACCCGATTGCATGTCCAGGAGGCCCTGACTCTGATGGCCGTAGCCTACAAAGGGATCCAAGAACCTCTTATACAGATCATGGAGGTCCTCATCATGGCTAACATTGAAAAGGTATAGTCCTTACACTGTGAACATGACGGACAAAGAAAGAGGGCAAAATATACGGTTCCTCATTCTACCCTCAACAATTGCTGTAGTAGACAAAGGAACATCCCTTCACTGCTATTATGTAAAAATGTGTAGCACAGGTGTCACATGCATATTCACCTGTTCTACTTATTTTACATAATAGCAGTGAAGGGATGTTCCTTTGTCTACCACAGCAATTGTTGAGGGTAGAATGAGGAACCGTATATTTTGTCCTCTTTCTTTGTCCGTCATGTTCACAGTGTTATCTGTTCTCTTAGGTAACGTTGGTCTATTTTATGAATGTGATACTGACAGAGCTGGCATGTGAAAAGTGAAATTACTGTGGTGAAACCTTCTTTTGCAACCAACTGTATAGAAAGACCACCTGTCTGTTAAAGACCAGATTGTCTGTTTTCCTTGAATTGTGTAGTTGGAACCTGAACATTGAGACCACCTGCCTATAAAGACCGCTTTTCTTGTCTCTCTTGAGTGGTCTTTATATGCAGGTTTTAGCACTTTGTATAGTACTCATATCAGTGATACGGTGTCACCTATTGCCTTTAAATATCACCCTGGCTTAAGCTTTGCTACCAGAGTATTGCATGCACAAGATTAAGGAAATCCATTGAAAAAAATATATCCATTTAATCACCTGGGTCAAGATAGACAACTGCAGATGAAATGCATTTAAAGCACAGTAATTAAAAGTAGGGTTAAAAAGAATCATCATACTACAGTACCCTCACAATATACAGTGTGAGTCAAAAAAAACTTTACACCTAGGAAATTACTAATAATTTAAAAAATAATTTATGAACAGTGAAGTATTATACATCATATGAAAGAGTGTTTTATCCTGAATCATTTGGTACCATTTTTGGGTGGAATGTGTTCACGCTTGGATGAACAGGAGGTATTGTTTGCGAGAGTGCAAAAATCGAATTGCGCCAAAGTCTTAAAGTGAGAGAATGAATTGAATGTATGAAATGAGATGCATTGCAGATGCTTTTTTCAGTAGCAAAGTCACACACACACACACGCACACGCACATATGAAACACACACACTAACACACCCACACACACGCGCACACACACAAACATATGATCGGTGTTCATTTGGAGAAAAATACTTTATTTTTTACTGGATCTTCAAATTGTTAACAATCATCATAATTATGATGATAATGTTAATTCAAATGCTTATCATCATGGATCCTTTGAAGCTTCATTTGTGAACAGCAAGTAACTGTCCGTTCATCTACTCCTCGACACGACCTCCGTCCCTTTCGATGCACTTTCTAGCGCGATGGAGCATCTCCTGAAACACTCGACGAAGCATGCGCCTGTCTCTCCCAAGTGCTTCGCTCTCAATCCGGCCTGATCCTCTCTCGTAGGTTGTTGAGGTTCGCAGGTGGGCTCTGGTACACCCGAGACTTGAGATAACCCCAGACGAAAAAATCAAGCGGTGTTAGGTCCGGGGATCGACGTGGCCACTCCACAGGTTCGTTCAGAGCGATGATCCTGTTCCCGAAGAGTTCTCTCAACCTGGTCATCACAATCCTTGTCCTGTGAGCAGGGGCACCATCTTGTGCCCACCAAATGTGCCTGAAAGGACCGTTTTTCTGACGGCCTAATTCGTGCCATCTGATTCAGAGCCGGGACGACCTGATCATCTATCATTCTTAGATAGCGCTCCCCATTCACTGTCTGTTCAAAGAAGAAGGGTCCAAGAAGACTTCCATTTCCAAGAAGGCCGATCCAAACTGTCACATCTAAATTTGCTATGCGAGTGTGTGTGTGCGTGTGTGTGTGTGTGCGTGTATGTGCGAGTGTGTGCGTGTGTTTGTGTGACTTATTGAGTGTGACTCTGTGTGTGTTTTGATATGTGTGACATGATTAATTTTGGTAGGGATTTTATTCGGATCTGCAAAGACCGAATTAATACCGAAATCCCAATTGTTTTATTCAAACATCACATAAGCATTATTTGGCGCAAGTCGATTTTTGCACTCTCGCAAACAATGCCTCCTATTTATCCAAGCGTGAACAAATACCACCCAAAATGGTACCAAACGATTTGGGATGAAACACTCTTTCATATGGTGTATAATAATTTACTTTTCATAAATGATTCTTAAAATTATTAGCATTTTTCTAGGTGTAAAGTTTTTTTTGACTCACACTGTATAGACTCTAACAGTGAATGTGGGCACTTTCATTGAGTGAAGAAGAAAGTAATGAACTTGTAGATATTTGGAATAGTGATGGTTTTGGTCATTGTGGGGTTAATATCAAGTTCAAATGGTTCAAAGTTGTGTTCAAGGAGGATGAGAGCAACCATGTTAAAGAGTAGAAAAGGTTGCAAATAACCATTCAGAGGATTAGAAGTTGCTAGTTTATGTATTCCATCTATTATTCTCTTTTCTCAATCCCTCCCTTCCCTCTCCACAGTCTGAGTCTCAAGCCAGGAAGACTGCAGTCCACTACGCAGCGACTGTGTTTCCCAGCCATCACGTAGCATCCAGATATGCCTTACTCTTAGCTACAGGAGACAGGTAAGCTAAACCTTGTCTGAGGTAGCTCTCCTTAACGGTTATCATCAAGACTGGTTTATGATCTGGGCAGATATTCTATTCAATATTTATGTTAAAAATATTAGTTTTTCTAATTAGACAAAAATACTTACCCAACTTTGGTGTTCAGTTGAAGCTTTTGGCTAAGTATTTTACCCAGAATTTAAGACAGCTCACAAGCAGACTGAAGGTCGATTTTTTTTGAGGCCTTGATTGACAGGCATATGGTTTTCATATACGGTAATTAACGTTGTATAAACCGCCCTCGTGTATTAACCGCACCCCTCTTTTTTTTTTTTTTTTTTTTTTTTTTTAGCCCACTTTTTTTTTTGCCCACTTTTTTTTTGCCGACTTAAAAATAGTAGAGGACCTAGGATAGAACCTTGTGGTACGCCGTGTAATAGAAGAAAATTTGGAGGAATTTTTTTTGGTGTACCGTGTATAAACCTAAGACTTTGAATTTTTTTCGGCGGCAAAAAGGTGCGGTTAATACACCGTTAATTACGGTACATGTATGCAGTCATCATAAGCTGCGCCCAATTATATTTTTATTTTTTGATCGACAATGTGACCTTACAATGATGATTAGTACGTATTGAACCTTAAAGTCGGCTTACTAAAGTGAAATGCACTAATGTGATCTGAATACAAATTATGACATTTTACTTAGCTAAGTAAAATGTTAAGTAAAATACTGACTTAATCCACATACTCAATTGAAAACAGCCCCTGATTCAAACTGGGCAGTGTTAACCCTTACTGTACTGGGCTATTTTGAGCACCCACTGACTGGGGGGGGGGGGGGGGGGCCTGGGAGGCCCCCCCCCCTATGATCTCGGCCGTCGATTGTCCGATGAACACGAAAATTTGCATTTTTGTCGATATTTACGTTAGGAACAAGATGGTATAATTAGTGTTTTCCGAATATGCAAATTTTTGTCGTTAGCCTAATTAATTATGCAAAATGCGCTAATTTTATGCATTTTACAGAAAACGTGTCAAACTCCACTTTTTGATTGTTGAAACTCATTATTCAAATGAAATTACTTTTCTAACACAAAAAAGTTATTTTAATGTAATTAATAATGATAATTTATGCAAATTTTGATGGATTTTTAATTTTTTTGGTGTTTTTCTGATGACATGCGCATACTAATTGTTATGTAACGCCTTACAGGTATATCCGATTTCGACGAAAATGGTATCAAAATGTGCGTAAGACTTGAGGGAAAAAAGTCATGAAACGACATTTCAAAATTCCAAGCGGTTGCGGCGCAATCTCCGAAAATGTCGAGGGGGGGCCTCCCAGCCCCCCCCCCCCCCCAGTACAGTAAGGGTTAAGAAATCTTCAATTACTTTGGGCATCAGTGGGCTTTTATTTGTTTTTCATTGCATATTATAACTGATATAAACAATATTTGGGAATGGAAGGATTTCAGATAATGCTTTATAGTGAAAAGTAATGTATCACTGCTATTAATTAGCAATAATGGCATTGTAAACGCAAAAGTTGCCACTTATCTTTGCCCCTAAGTTATCTTGGTAGCAGATAGCAAGAAATTCTGTGAACAAACTGCGTTACTTGACAAAATCCACAGAAGCTTAAATCACATGCTATGAATAGCCCAACTAAAAAAATTGTTTTGTTTTACCTAAGATTAGCTTGAATCTTTTAATGCAGGACTGCACTACTTGTAGCTACTTGTGCGTCCTCTATATAGCAAACAATGCCTAAGTGGTACCTGTTAGTCCCCCATGATCCCCTTTTTCTTTTGTTAATTGAGAGCTGAGTTGATGAGATAACCACCTGTAAATGACAATGCAGGGAGGTCTAATCCCTCCTGGCCAAACTAGTGCAGATAGGCTATAAGATTAGCTTCAATCTTTTAAACCACAATACTTGTGCTGTTTTGATGTTGATAGCAAAGAGGATATTCACCAAGAGGCCGTGCGATCCCTGAAGCTTAGGAGGCAGTATGACGACTATGAGAGGGTAGAAGGTGAAGCTTCGGACGTCAGACCTGTACCGACCTTTGCAGAGATGGTGCCTTTCATCAGCGACAAGGTAGGTCACCCTTCAACCCTTGGTGTTTGATCAGCAGGGAGCAATTGTTGTCAGGCTCCCAATTTTACTAAGGACCCCTCAAAAATAGATGATGGCGAGAAATTTGTGCTAAGATTATATATATATATATTTTTTTTAAAGTAATTACCAAAGAAAACTTTAGCCATGAGAAGGAAATAATTGAAAACTTGTGATCATGCTCTTGGATAGGGGGATTTTTTTCATGTGTTTAAAGAAGAAACAAAAACAACTGGCAAATCTTATTGGTGAGAAAAAAAAGTTCCTTTTGCACAATAAGTATTTTACCCGTTTGCGTAAGAAAGTAACAGTTTACTTATTGTGAAAAAAAGTGTTTATGTTTACATATTCTGTCAGATGAACCTGTTAAATGAAGAGGCAAATCTGCTTCTTTTTTGTTTACTTGCCATAATTGTGATTTACAAATAAGTACACGTTTGTTGTCCTCTTTAATATCAAGTTTATCTTTTTTTTGTTCTTTTCTTGTTTCAGGCTTCACAGAGGGTGAAGAGCTCATCAAGATACGTGACTGGAACCACACATCTAGCCTTCCGACCAGAGACCTTTAGACATGTAAGGGCAATCAAAGTTAACCCACTCAATACCAATTTAAGATTCCTTTTATTGTATTAAATAGACCATATTTAATGTACAATTCTTTATTAAGTGCCTTTTTACACATTATATATCCCATATGTTTGTCCTGCCTTGCAACAATTAGTGCATGCTATTCGCATTCTGACGTTTAAAAATCCAATTAATCTTAACAAAGATTAATGCATTAAACTTTATTACATTACGAAAATGCCCTATTGTAGACTCCTTTTTATCCGAATCAATTAACATGCGTTTATATTCCTTTACATCCATGTGCAAAGAGTTTGTGTGACATTCAGATGTTTAAAGAATGTTTTTTAGTTACATATAGATATGGCTGCTTTTTTGAGTTTCACCCTATTGACTCAAAATGCAAGAAAGGTGAACAAAAACAATATGAATAACAAGCTTTAATTTTCTAGCACAAGATATCACAGTAGCTATGCAAGCAAGCTTTGTTCCTCTTATTTCTGCTTCTATTGGTTTCCTATTTATTCTTCGTTAGTTTTGCAGTACTAATCATTTCATTGTTAAACTTTCACAATGCTATTAAAATATAATCATTCATGTCTTTCAGTTTATAGTCTTACTTATTAGACCTCTCTGAGAATTAGTCATGCTTATAGGCTCATTCACTGTGTCAGAAACAAAATGAATTAATACAAAATCATTACAGGTCATCTTCTACCTGCGCTCCTGCTTGCTCCACGACGCGGGCACTGACCTCCCCCCTGAGGTGAGAGAACCCCTCCCACTCGAGAACAAAGCACCCATGGTCAGTCGCTACCTCCAGCAAACCCTCTCCAACCCCACCCTTCAGGCACCCAGGGGCAAGGGAAACTCCTCCTCAAGCATGGAACGGAACCCCGCCCTCTCATACATGGCTCTGATTGGTCAGCTGCTCAATGGGGCGGGGACTCCAGATGTGATGTACTGCCTGCTGGAGCTGGTCGCCATGGCGCCCAACAAGCTGGCGGGGCATTATATCAACAAGCTAGACTGGATCAAGGTACGTGCAAAGTTGTCTCTGCCCTTGTACGTTTTTGTTTGTGTCTATTTCTTCCCGAGATGTAAGAATACAAGCTTGTAATACCGGTGTGCTGGCTCAGTCAGTAGAGCGTCCGCCCCACAACCGGGCGGTCGTAGGTTTCGAACCCCGGCCGCGTCATACCAAAAGACGTTAAAAGACGGGAGTTGTTGCTACCTTGTTTGGCGTTCAACAATAAGGGATAGAGCAACGTCGATCTGGCGCTGCTCAGTGGCTGCCGGGCTCACAATCAATTGGGCAAAAAGAATTTCCATTTTCGGTTTAACTTAATAACATTTGGAGTGGACTTTAAAAGATTATTATTTTTATTAATATCATTATTATCATAGCTATATGACCTATGGCTTTAAACCATTCACCAAGAAATAATTATGTTTCTTGTGACACACGTCTCTAGTGGCTACTGTCACATGTAATGTTGTGGTCGTATTTTCAGGAGTTAATCCTTTTTTTGTCTCTAATTGTTCTTCATGCATGTTTCGTAAATATATGAAATCACAAGACCAGTCATTAAACCCTATGGTTTCATTTTCATTGTTTATCTTGGTACAAACATTGTTGAATTGGATGGACCATCATAATTCATTAACCCTTTCTGAATTTCAAGAATAACAGATTAACTTCTCTTTCATCCAAACATGTTGTGTGCGAGATAGACTTTTTAGTCGGGTTTGTTGCCTTAGCAGTGAATACATCACTAAGTGTCAAATTTTAAAGATGACTGAGGGTCATTGTCTTCATCCAACAGAGGATGCTTTTTAAATAGCAACTTTTTTGCTGTGTCCCATTAAATTAATATTTGCCAGTGTTGTGTATTTGAAATACTTGAACAAATATACTTTTAATTGAAGTCTAATTACAGCATTTTAATTGCAATGTTCTTAATTGTTCATCATTCTTTTTCAGAACTTTGTATTTGGTCTATCTGAGCCTATGAGAGAATGGGCTGCTCAGCTGTATGCTGTAGTAGCATGTATGACCAACATAGACAAACTCAATGCCATTCTACAAAGTCTTATCAAGACTACAAAAGATCAGGTGAGCTTCTGATTTTATCTAATTCTTTGTATTTCTCTTTATTGTTCTCTTCTGCTCACTTTCCCCTTTTCCTCTTGTTTTTAAATATGGCTTGTACAGTAAAAAAAAAAATAACATGTGTAAAAGTCATTGAATGAAAATGGGAATCCAACACTGCTTTCTCTTAATCTTTATCTTCAATGGTTCTTATTAAAGTGTATCAATCACCTAAAAATAAATTGTGTACAATAAGAAAAAATAAACCCAAACAAAAAAGACTTCACCTGGCCCTCAGGGGCTAATGGATAAGGAGTATGAAGAAAATGAAAGAATAACACTGTGCATGGAACCTTAGCCTGACTTGCGTTCCATGAAAGCCTTATACTATGCCATTAGAAGATGGAATATGATAAGTAACATTCATACAAAGATAACGCAGTTTTTTCATCAACCTTCAACAATGTTACCGGTTCACTTTAATACTGTAGTCTGTAGAAGGCCAACACGGCTCGATGCTTGCACTCGGCTACACCATCGGACACCACCTCAACAAAACCAAGACGCCCACCCAAGACCTAGTCGTGGAAGACATGGAGGTGGATAAGACGTCTTCCCAGGAAGCACTTCAGGCTACAATCACCAAGGCAACAAACCTTTTGGGTGAGGAGGAGTCATGTTTTTCCTTACATGTGTGTGAGGTTGGAGAAGAGTGACTTTATTATTGTTCTTGTTTTTTAATTCATTCAATATTGATTGATTTGTTTTATCTTAGAAGATGGAAGCAACTTCTAGCTTCAAATACATAATTCTGTCAGATTTTTGGGATGGTGTTCTGACAATCATTTTTACTAGTATTATTTCTTAGATGGCAACATTAAAGAGAAGGTTGAGTTCTGGGAAAAGGTGAAAAATAATTTGTGAGCGTTATCATTGTATTATGCAAGTGTGGAAGAACATCAGATAGAAAATGTTCCCTGAAAAGCATGGCTCTTCAAATGCCTAAATATTCTAAATATGGCATGTAACATCATAAAAATAGGGACAGATTTTTATGCCACATGTTCGTGTAGTCCCATATACATCCTTCTGTGTACAGTGCTTGTAACTTTACCAAGACTGGGCCAAATTTCTTATCATTTTGATGATTCCAGAACCTTGCAGTAAACACCAATACTTATGTGCTAGATGATCAACCTTTTCTGATCGATTCCACAACGTTTCTTTCACAATGCAATCGCATGACCAGAACTCAACTTCCATCTTTAAGATTGGTCCCTGATGTAAAATATCAGATCTACATAAAACATGTCGATGAAACTTCCTGAAATACACATTGCACAAAATATGGAACCTACATGCATCAAGTTTTCGTTCCCTGCATTGCATAGATCCCAGTTCCAAACTTCTATCCATATTGATAATTATGACAGATGTGGTCTTGAAAACTTGAGGAAGAACTACTAAATTCCTTCTTGGCTCACTCTATTCATACCGATGTGTTGGCTCAGTCAGTAGAGCGTCCGCCTCACAACCAGGAGGTCGTGGGTTCGAACCCCGGCTGCGTCATACCAAAAGACTTTAAAAGATGAGAGTTGTTGCTACCTTGTTTGGCATTCAACAATAAGTAATAGAGCAACGTCAATCTGGCGCTGCTCAGTGGCTGCCAGGCTCACGATCAATTGTGCAAAAAGAATTTCCGTTTCGGTTTAATAAAATTTGGAGTGGACTTTAAAGATTATTATTATTATTATTATTATTTCAGTCTCCTACATCGATGACAGCAACATGCTCTTCAGTCATGGAGCATGCTTGGCCCTGGGTGAGATCGCTCGCAATGGTCCCCTCCCCATCCCTCACGGTGAACTAACCCAGTCCCATGCAGAGGATGGTAAGGTGGAAGAGTCCAAGAACAGTAAGAGGGGGAAATCGTCAGGCGGAGGGACAGCGGAAGCAACTAAAGCCTCTCTCGTGAAGAAGTTGATTGCGAAATTGGATTCTATTAAATTTTCTCAGAAGGTAAGAGTTCTTAGTTGTAGTACAGTCAAACCTGCTTTAGTGACCATTTGTCTACAAAGACCACATTTGTTGTTTCCCTTGAAAATGGTTTCTCATTGAAACATGTACTAAACGGACCTGTCTACAAAGACCACTTTTTGTGTTTCCCTTGAAAATGGTTTCTCATTGAAACATGTACTAAAGGAACCTGTCTACAAAGAGCACGTTTTTGTGTTTCCCTTTGGCGGTTGCTATAGACAGGTTTGAGTGTATATTAGTTTGAAAACTTGACTGGAGATGTGAAGGTTTGAGCGCTGTTACATTGATGTACTTCGATCCAGGAGCAGTTGTTTGGTCCCTGGCAGGAAGGAATTCCTAGATTGCTAGAGTGCTGTAACAGTTACCCTGCTATAACCATTGGCGGGTCATGGTATTGGAAAATGCCAGGAATGTCATGTTTGGCAGACGTGTCAGCTCTACAAGGACGCACTATATTTTTGTTGTCACTACTGTTTTATTTATTCAGGGTCAAAAGATGCAACATTAGTACTTTTTCCCTATATCCTGTCTTTCTGTAATGTTATCAAATTGATGGATCTACATGTACTTCTGTAGAGTTAACTGAAAATGATAAATTATTTAAATGCATATACAGAAATGCCAACCAGTATGATGCTATCGTATATAGTACGATATTAAGAATGAAATACAATACTACGATATCGCCTCTTCAAATACAATTTTTCATCTTTAAAAAAAAATTAAAATTAAAAAATAAAATAACCCATAAAAACCGCGGAATTACATGTACAAGTTAACCCCTCGACCCCGACAAAAACTCACTTTACAATTTCTCATTAAATGTGAATGCTAGAGTAAACATCTTACTTGACCGTTCTTACCAGGAAGACAATTTTCTGATATTTTACTGACCCGGGGCCGGTGGTAGTGTCAATTTTTCGTGAAAATCTGATTTGTTAGGATATTCAGTCTGGTATATTTGTGTCAAGTGGTTGACATCTCTGCATATACCTGTTCTTTGATACTATGACTAAACAGTCAAACCTGCTTTAGTGACCACCTGTCTCCAAAGACCTCATTCTTTTCACCCTTGAAAATGGTTTCTCATTGAAACATGTAAAAGTATAGCGCTAAAAGACGTCCGAGATGTATTAAGCACCATATAAAAACTGCATATTATTATTGTTAAAGGAACCTGTATACAAAGACCGTTTTTTGTGTTTCGCTTGGGCGGTCGCTACAGACAGGTTTGACTGTATCTGTTCTTTGATACTATAACTATACAATGAGCTCCTCTCTTTCTCTTCCTCTCTCCCTGATGTAGCTGAAGGAGCAAGCCTGTATCACCCTTGGATACCTCCCTGTAGGGGATCCAAACTTCAAGTTCACCCAGGCAGTTCTAGAAGGCCTCATCAAGGCAGCCAATGTAAGTACAGTCTTACTTCTAAGTCAAAAAATAAGTGGCCATGACACAAAATATTTAGAAATACTTCTAGATGGAATTTTAAATATACTTTTCAATATTTGGGGCTAAGACACAGAAGCATTCAATTCAGTTGGTGTAACTCATTCTAATTTTTGTTTGATTACTTGTAGTTTATGTATTTCAAGCCAGTGAAGATTGATTTTTGAAAATTCAGGGACTTTGTTTTCACCATTTTCAAGTGGACTTTGTTCTACTCCATCTCGAATATTTCCTTTATATTAAGCAATCAATATTTTTCACAAACATTTACATGATTTTTGTTACTGCACAAAATATGTCTAATGCAAATCTGTTATTGGGTTTTCATACATTTGTAATGTATATATTTGTAACTTTGTAAATAATTTGTAATTATTTTTTATGTTATTTTTGTAATGTTGTCTTTTTTTGTAAACCGACTTGGTGAAAGAAAACCGTGTGGCTGAAAGCAGGGACTCGTTACACAAAGACTTTTTTCAATGACAAATGACAAAAATCTGTGACAAATCTGCTGATAACCAATCAGAAGCAAGTATTTCACTTGCTTACAACAAAAACTGTCATTTGTCACTGATGACAAGTTCTGTGAAGTGGGGCTCCAGGTATTTTATCACCGTTAAAGGGATTGGGTATCTTTGTCTCAGATTCTGAAACCAATCTTGGATTTAGCTCATGCTGCAATCATAATTATAAACCTTTATGTCGGTCAGGAACCCCATGACTTTTACAAGCCTGTCTGATTACCAAGATATTTATTATTGGAAATCGAAATTTCATTTTTGGTTTTCCTACCAGTTTTTATAACACTACAGTCAGAAAATGAGTAAGGTAAAACTGGTCACTCAAAGATTTTTACTTTTTTGAGGCATTTCACAGACACTGATAACCCGTATGGCCATGCATCTCATATTTAACTTTGTTAAACGATACCTTTAAAACATCTCTTTTGCATCGTTTGATTATTTCGTTCAGAGCCAGAACAACAAGCAGATGGAGCTTCACTTCAGCGTGGGTGATGCCATCTCCCAGGCGTCGCTGGGCGCCCTCTCCCGGTCAAGCAGAGATGTCTGGACCGAGGAGGAGGGGGATCTGGCCATCGGTAAGCCCCTCAAGAAGGGCCAGAAGGACTGGGTGGAGTGGACGGTCAACAGGATACTCAATGAAGAGATCAAGAGTCAGAACCCACACAAGAGACAGGTATGGAAGGTCCTTAGGATAGGATGGAAAAACAGTGTTCAATGAATTTGAGTTCTTGCAGTGCCATCAAATGAACAAACATGTGCCATGGATAGGATTTAATTGCTCCTTGAGATCCACACAATTTTCCATGGTATCAAATTCATGACTTTATTTTGAAGGTCAAGAAAAAGGCAAGATCTATAAGGCTTGTGTAAGATATGAGGGCTGTTTGTGTGTATTATTATTATTATTATTATTATTAGGCATTTAGCTACGCTATTCATAGTACACTATATCACAGCACTTACAATAATATGCAATATAACAATATAACCACAAATCTTAACATAACATTGAACAAACAAAAATAATAGTGAATCAAGTAGGAAATAAGTAGGTTTTATGGAGTTTCTTAAAAACATCCAATGATGGAGCATCTTTTATACTGAAGGGAAGTTTATTCCACTCCTTAGCTGCTGCAACAGTGAATGTGCGATCTCCTGCCTTACTACGAGCCACATAAAAAGTCAATCGAACGGGATTGCATTGGAGCGAAGGTTTGTACGCAGGTGGCTTTGAGTCTGTAGGTGGCTTTGGGTGTGGGAAACCAGGTTTCCTACATAACTTAGTCACCTCCACAAAAGAAGTTTTTTGACATTGCTAGTATTTGTCTTTAGTTACTCTTGGTTTATATTCTCATTTATGCCTAGAAATTTTAATTCATGTATTCTTTATTTATGCTTGATTTCCCAACAGGCTTCTTGTTTCTGGCTGCTCTCGGTGGCTAAGAAGTGTGGTAGCCACCCCTCCCTGCAGAAACGTCTCGTAGACGTCCAGGGAGCTTTCATCGACATGCTCTCAGAAAGTAGCGGTAAGTGAACGTTTTGTTGTTTTTGTTGTTGGTACATGTAAGGAGGGCCCCTCACTAACTTTGTAGAGTGTCCGGATTAAAGATAAAGTTGAGTTCTGGTCGTGCGATTGCATTGTGAAAGAAACGTTGTGGAATCGATCAGAAAAGGGTGATCATCTAGCATATATGTATTGGTGTTTACTGCAAGGTTCTGGAATCATCAAAATTATAAGATATTTGGCCCAGTCTTGGCAAAGTTGAAAGCACTGTACACAGAAAGACGTATATGGGATTACGCAAATGGTGTCGGGGCTACCAACCTTGATTTTCTAATCCTTCTATGCTCATTACTCAGCCAGTATACATTTTCTTCCAACATTGTTTGGCAAATGACATTTATTTGTAATCTTGAACATTCAGTGTAATTTTCCTTTTTTTTACCAGAACTTAACTTTATCTTTAAGATATTTAGGATCGATGTGTATGAGCCCATTCTGAGGATTGTTTTATTTAAGGAGGCTGGACATAGAATATTGAATTATGTATAATCTATATTTTTTAAGTCTAGAAAATAAATATCTGGAATTAAACATTTCAAAAACAGTTTCTGTTGTTTTCTTCACTCGGAGGTTTTTAATAATAGACCTCTTCAATATACCACTGGATTCATGGAACATCAGGTTTTTTGTTCTGTAAAAGGGACAAACCATCTGTAAATGTAGTATCCTAAACTACATCTCTCAAAGCAGTTTATATTTGAGGAGACCCACCAATTAGGAGTAGTGTTTTCTTTTTATGTGATCTCGTGAACTGTTATACATATCCATAAAATATGCCACGATAATGATTCTCATGCTGATTTCATTGCCACTTCACCTATTTCTCAAAATAAGATGATGTTTTCTGTTAAGTGATTTTGAGTAATTCATTAAACTTTTGCAGAGTTTACCCAAGATGTAGCTTCGAAGGGTCTCAGCATAGTGTATGAACAAAGCAATGAGGAAGAGAAGAAGGCCATGGTGAACACATTAGTGGATACACTAGCTACGGGCAAAAGGTAAGATCTTCTGTAGTTAAAGGTCGGGTGAAATCCAAATATAAATTGATTCCTGTTGATGTGCACATTGTGCAGGGCTTCATTCAACTAATATTTAATTATTCAAACATCTTAATATATTTCATAGATTTTTAAATATTTAAACAATAAAAATTCTCAGACCTGCTAAGCTTCACCCTTAAAAAAATGCTCCCGATCTCATTCATCTTGTGACATCATCTGTCTATCATAAGTGAGTTAACAAGAGACAGTGGTATGTAGCTTCACTTCAAAATATGAGCTTTATGCAACCCTGCTCATCAACAGGACTCAACTTATATTTAAATTTCATCCGACTTTTAAATGATATGTAGTGTACATAAAACTAAAGCTTTTTAGCAAAGGCAAACTTGGCCCTGTTTCATGAAACTTGTTATCAATAGCAAGATAAAAATGACTCTTAAAGGCATTGTTTAACAATGTCAAATCTGAGATACACGGCCCTACATGTTATCAGTGTCTGTGATGTGGTGTAATATTGAAGCCCTAAAAAAGTTGCTCTTCAGAATGATCATGAAGTGCCTCAAAAAAGTAAAAAAATTGAGTGGCCGGTTTTACCATACTCATTTTCCCCGAAAGACTGTAGTGTTACAAAAACCGTTAGGAAAACGAAAAATGAAATTTTGATTTCCAATCATAAATATCTTGATAATCAGACAGGCGGTCGTCTTGTAAAAGTCATGGGATTCCTGACTGACCTAAAAGTTTATAATTATGATTGCAAACTTGTCATAGAAATGTAGCATTAGTTATTGATAACAAGTTTATGAAACGGGGCCCTGGCTTTAAGCGAGTTCATAATTAGGATTTGCGCATGGGCAGATAAAGGTCATTCGTTCCCAAATTGTAAAACCATTGAGACGAATACTCGGATCGTGCTCATGAAAGTTACGTAATCAGTATTCATGTATGCAACGACAGTACATTTATCTGATACACAGGTGGAAGTATTCTTCTCAAGAGGCAAACAAAAGGTATTCATGAAGCACCTCCATCACTTCGGTAGTGATTATTCTAATATGCACAAGTGGGACGTATCCATCGTGTAAAAGATCTGTGGATATTTTGGGGTCATGCGTTCTGAACCTATTTACGAACTGGCTTATTATGATGTTGCCATTTTATGTTAATTAATTATAATCAACAATAATAATATATGAAATTTATTCACAAGGCTCTGAATCGACTTGAAATAGATTACCTTGAGAGGATATCAGATCATAGGGTTAAATGGGGAAATGTAATTAGATATAGTCATGTTCATTTAGTTTTGTTCGTAACAGGTGGAAAGACATTAAACTTTGCCATCACCAGTAATGACATCTGTACATTGAAATGTGCAATGAAAATCAATTATCTTTATTACAGGATGAATGACAAGGCAAAAAGGGATCTTATGTTGCAGATTTCTATTTTAACAGTATTTGCCATGAATCAAATTTGGTCAAAACACAAGAGAATTTTTGTGTAAAGCTATGTACGCTATTAAATTCATTAGCCTGATTTGGGAGGCTAGGTCAGGACTTTCTAAATGTGAATTGGTTTGAAATAAGATGCTTTCACTGAAATGGTTTTGCTCCTTGTATTGCAGAACAAGCAAGAAGACCGTGACAGGAGACACCAAGGTCTTTGAAGAGGGCGCTCTTGGAAACAATCCTGATGGGTAAGTAGTGAAAGTGAATGTTTCATTTCAATGAAATCGTTTTTATTCCCAGTTTGATTGCTCAATGAGTTTCTAAAGCCCTGAATGTGATGGTTATTATTCAGACTCTCAGTTGATTCATGCGGGTTAAACCTTAAAGGGAACCAACACCTTCATACTAAGTTACTTTTATTGTAAAGTTTAAGATATTTGACAAATATCAGTGAAAATGTGAACAAAATCGGGCAAGGAATAAGGAAGTTAGAGCTTTTTGAAATGACTAGTCACTAGAGGGCAGTGTTCAATTTGATGACATCATCTGTGAACAACTCTCCATGCCTTTTGTACATCAAATTTCATGTTTTTTCTTCTTCCTTGTGATTGAGATAATCGACTCCCCTGAAAGCAAGATACAGAATGCAAAATTATATTCTACTTCACATGTTATGAAGTCGGATCTAGAACACGAAGAAATACGAAGAAAACAAAAAAATTGTGAATTTTATGTAAAAAAAAAAAAAATGCATGGAGAGTTGTCCACAGATGATGTCATCAAATTGAATACCGCCCTCTAGTGACTAGTCATTTAAAAAAGCTTTAACTTCCTTATTCCTTGCCCGATTTTGTTCAAATTTTCACTGATTTTATTCAAATATTTTACACTTTACAATAAAAGTAACTTAGTATGAAGGTTTAGGTTCCCTTTAAGAATAAGTTTCAGAATCTGCTTTAAGAAATTTGTCAGTTTTATCCATTGTGCATCCATTGTACACCCTCAAGAAAGATTATCGAGCGTCCTTTTCAGAACTCCTCAATCCTCCCTCTCTCTCACATGTTGCATTCGCAAGCCTACTGTATAATGCCAGCTATGACATAGGTCTGCATTAGCTTGCAGCATGGCAAGTGAAAACTTACCCAAACAGGTGATTTTTGCACTGATTGTGAAGAAAGAACAAATTTTCAAGTTGCATCACAAATCAGATGAACCTCTTCAGTGATCTATTCAGTCAGTGTACTTGTGTTTTTCTTGCTGCCGTTCTCTGTACAGCCTTTCACATGAACACTGATGAGTTGAAAGTTGTACTATTGTAAGAAAAACAAAAACATCCCCCAAATAATACATCTGGTTGAAACAGCCTTTCACATAAACACTGATGACTTGATAGTTGTACTATTGTAACAAAAACAACAACATCCCCCCCAAAATACATCCGGTTGAAACAGCTTGAACATTATGAACATATTGAACATTATGAAAATGGAAGTTTGAAAAGAAATCATCTTCAGGAGTGTCATTTTTGACAGACATGGCGCATTATAAATGTTCACTATTATTATTTATTATTATAAGGTATAAAGGTAGAGGAAAATTCACTAAATTACATCCCACTATTTATAACGCATTGCTCATTCATTTTAATACAGGGGAGGCATGTCAACATACAGAGAGTTATGTTCGTTAGCATCTGATCTCAATCAGCCTGATCTCATCTACAAGTTCATGCATCTAGCCAATCACAATGCCATGTGGACCTCAAGAAAGGTGAGTTGATTGGCCTGTCCTTAGGAAAGAATGTAGAGTGGTCTCTGAAAGTACTTCTTCTTCTTCTGTTGAAGCTCTGTCCACTTTGATGTTGATGTACAGTACTTACAGCCATATATCATGTACACTGATCTCGTAGAGGTGTTGTGGTCGAGTGGATATGTCACCGGCCTGTTTATCAAGGTTTGCGGTTCGAGTTCTGCCGCGCCACTAACATCCTTTGGCAAGACGTTGAAGCACTATAAATAGATTAGCTGTAAATTTGTAGTAGTATTTAGCTTGTGTTTCAAATGTGGCCTCCCTAGGGTACAGCTTTGCCTTTTTGATATTCCTTCTTCGTTTGATGGACAAATTTATTCATACAGTAGGTTTGCGGTTGCACCATGTGTGTGAGAGAGAGAGAGGTATGTGTGTGAGAGAGAGAAATTTATTCATGTTTATATTGTTTGCTTCATTGATAATCTCTAATGCGTCTTTCATGTTAAGGGCCCTTGTGTAGAATAGTTACCATGTTACCATATTGGATTAAAATCTTTACAAGAAATGAGGAATATATTGAATAAGACATCATTCAAGGGTTTAATCATGACTTTCTCCTATTTTAACACTAGGGGGCAGCCTTTGGGTTTGGCACCATAGCATCGCAGGCCGGAGAGCAGCTGAAGCCTTACTTAGCGCAGATCGTCCCCAAACTCTTCCGCTACCTCTACGACCCCAACGGCTCTGTCCGGGCGGCCATGACAGGCATCTGGGCCGCAGTCCTCAAGGACAATAAGACAGTGGTAAGTTTAGTCTTGTTTCTGTTCTTTCTCGGTTTACATCCCATCCAAGAGATTCTTTCAATGAACTTGGCCCTGCAACACATAAAGAAGGATGGCCGTAGGCTCCCATACCCATGTCATTTTGATTTTTGCCCATTGAATCATAACTATTTGAATAGAGGGTCTTTCCTGTTACACATCTCTATATTATCATAATAATAATAATAATAATAATAATCTTTTAAAGTTCACTCCAAATTTTATTAAACCAAAAATGGAAATTCTTTTTGCCCAATTGATCGTGAGCCCGGCAGCCTCTGAGCAGCGCCAGATCGACGTTGCTCTATCCCCTTATATGCATATATTTATATGCACAAGAGCGTATGTTGTCACTAAAAGTGCTTCTTTCCAATTATTTACACATGATTTCATTTCATTTCGTCGAAGTGGGAAATCAAGACCTCACTGATAGTCTTAATAATTTTCACATTGTTCGCCTCTGCCTTTAACTGTTTGTATTGCTGTTGTTTTGTTATCCTTTGGTGTCCCTCTAGATGGACACTTACCTGAAGGAGATTGTGGATGATCTCTTAACCAACATTACAAGCAGTATGTGGAGGAACAGGGAGTCTAGGTATGTAAGAGTAACAATATCTGTGAATTGTTATCAGATATTGATATGTTTTTGCAAAGTCGAGAGCAATATTGAATAAAGATGATTCTATTATAAAAAGAAAAAAAATTAAATAAAATCCTGGATTTAGCTCATGTTGTAATGATAATTATAAACCTTTAGGTCAGTCAGGAACCCCATGACTTTTACAAGCCGATCGCCTGTCTGATTATCAAGATATTTATGATCGGAATTACAAATTTTGAAAACCGTTTGCCAAACGGTTATCAGTACACTACGTCTATTGAAGAAAACGAGTATGGTAAAACCAGTCACTTTTTTTTAGGGCTTCAATATTACACCATATCACAGACACTGATAACACGTAGGGCCTTGCATCTCAGATTTAACATTATTAAACGATTACTTTAATTAATGATCGTCAGATGCATCCATTATGAATATTTTGGAGATACTTGTGATTTCATTTTTCCATGTTTTTGTCATCTTTTTTGAAGTAATACTTTGATTTAATTTGACCAAGGCAAGAGGCATCATTAGCCACATCACTTCTTTTGTGTCCATCATCTGAGCTCAAATGTTCTGCCAGGCTTTTGCACAATGAAGAGCCTTCTCATTTGCTGCCACTAGGTCTGCCAGGCAACATTCATTGGTCATCTAGGAGTGGGCATCTTAAAGGCATCATTTAACAATGTTAATATGGTGTAATATTGAAGCCCTAAAAAAACTCTTCAAAATTATCAAGAAGTGCCTCAAAAAAGTAAAAATCTTTGAGTGACCGGTTTTACCATACTCGTTTTCCCCAATAGAATGTAGTGTTATGGAAACCGTTTGGAAAATTGGCTTGTAAAAGTCATGGGGTTACTGACTGACCTAAAGGTTTATAATTATCATTGCAGCATGAGCTAACTCAAAAATTTTGTTTCAGAATCTGAGACAAAGTTACCGGATCCCTTTAATAGCAATATCACTGTAATCATGTATCACTTATCCTTTGTATCATTTCCTTCTTCTCTTTAGTTGTTTAGCACTGAGTGATCTTCTGAGAGGAAGGAACGTAGATGACATCGTGGAGTATCTTCCAGAGCTCTGGGAGAAGTGCTTCATGGTGCTTGATGACATCAAGGTAAGCGGAATGTGATTGCGTGTTCTTCTTCTTCCTCTTCCAGTGTAAGTGCTGCTTCAAGGTGATGAAGATAAACGGGCTGATTGTGTGTGTATATGTGGAGACTTTCACATATCCTGTTATTCCACATTTTAAGTTTTTGTTCTTGTTGTGCAGGTGCATATATACATGTGTAAGTAAAAACATTCCCGGTCTTGTATACATTAGATCTGCATCCCACTCAAGAAGACCTTGAAGGCAGCAAGAGAGGGGTATTGGGCTGGGTCCTGTGGGAGGTTGTTCCAGTCCTTGCAGGTTCTTGGGAAGAAGGAAGAAGTGTTGTGCACTTGTTATCTGATGTAGATATTCTTTCCTTGCTTTTTTTCCCCTTGTCTCTTGTTAGATTTCTTTATGCAAAAAGGATCCTTGAATTGAGGGAAACAGATTTGATTATTCGGCACTCAATACTAACCGGGATCAGGTGCACATGAGCCAGTGTCACTCTATTATGATTTTGTTTGAATTTATCTGACCATATGAATATCTGGTCTAATTGTTCCATCTTGCAAAGTGTAGTTTGTGCATCGTGACCCTTTTACTAATTAACAATGAATCCATGTATAATTTACTGTGTTTATTTTGTAGGAATCTGTAAGGAAAGCAGCGGAAGCAGCATGTAGATCGCTCAGTAAGGTAAGTCTTTCATTCTCCAAAAGGGAATCCTAAACTTTGAGAAGAAAGGTGAGCCTTTCAAAGTCTCAAATCTTAGATTCCAAATTAAAGATCAGTGGTCGTATCAACCACAAATCTCGGCAGTGTTCTCTCGGAGAGCAATTCAAGTGTGAAAGTGGGGAGGTATTTTACCATTTGAAAATTAATAATAATCCTTAATTTTAATGTTTCCAAGTGATTTTTATAAACTAGTTCGATCTACCCTTCCATTATGCAATGATACAAATTACATCAATACTTGAAATCAATGAACCTATAATTTAAGATGTGTGACCTGAACTAGATGTATGTTAAAATCAGTCAGGAAGTTATCTCAGTGGCTCTACCGTGTCTCTTCAAAGTTCTTCCAAGGAAGTCGTAAACAACTTAGGCTAACAAAGTCCAACTACTAACAGTTTATCATTTTCTCTTATTTTATTTCCCTGTCTCTGCGATTCACCATACCATTGACCAGGTGTGCGTTAAGATGTGTGACCTGAACTATGGTAAAATCGGTCAGCGAGCAATCACCCTGGTTCTACCGTGTCTCTTCAAAGGTCTCCCAAGCAGGGTCACAGAGGTCAGAACATTCAGGTCAGTAATATAATCTTTAGACTACGTAACTCATCTTGGGGAAAACAATGCAGATATACTCTACTCCAAATCTGTTAATTCTAAGAAAATTTGACCAGTTATATTAGTATCTAAGAAAAAATGTTGATCATGAGGTTTAGTGATCTTTTTTCATCCCTTGATTTGAAGCTGTGTGTGTTGACTATCAAATTAGTACAAGTACAAGTTTGTTAATGACATTGTACAGAACTTAGTTCCCATATTTTTTTGTTATTTGATTGTTATTATACCTTTGCTTTAAGGATTTTGTTCTCAGCTATACTTTAAAAAAAATGTGAAGTTCTCCTTATCCGAACTGTGCTTTTCTCTACTTGTTTTCTTTAATTAATCCTCTCTCTCATAAACTTTCTCTCTTTCTCCTTCCTTCCCTCTTTCCTCCTTTTATCTCTTTCAATTCATCCCAAATACAGTCTTTCAACGTTGGTAGCGATGAGTAAGAATGCAGGTGACTCGATCAAGCCTCACATACCCCAGCTTGTAACAGCTCTCCTAGAGGCTCTGAGTGGGTTAGAACCCCAGGTCATGAACTACATCAGCCTTCACGTAGGCAATGATAAAGATGCTCAAGAAAAGGTCAGTATGATAGAGTTGGCTCAGTCAGTAGAGCATCTGCCTCACAATTAACCGGGGAGGTCGTGGGTTCAAACCCCGGCCGAGTCATACCAAAAGACGGGAGTTGCTGCTACCTTGTTTGGCGTTCAATAATAAGGGATAGAGCAACGTCGATCTGGGGCTTCTCAGTGGCTGCCGGGCTCATAATTAATTGGGCGAAAAGAATTTCCAATTTCGGTTTAACTGAGTAAAATTTGGAGTAGACTTTAAAAGATTGTTATTATTATTAGAGTTCATAGCATTGTGAACCAGAGCAAAATAACACTGATTTCCTATAGGGAATCTATTTGTTCAGATGGTTATATCGCAGCCAATACTTTACATATTCAATAGGTTTTCAACATTTGGACATTATTTTTATGCTATTTCGGAAAAATGAAGTTCAAAATTGAGAAATTTTAAAAATAGATTTTTATGATTTCACAGCTTTGGTACTCTATTTAGATTGTCATGAAATTGAATACCCGGTATTGTATGTAGGAGAAAGAAAGAAATACAGACGGACAGAAATACGTCATGAAGAAGAATGCAGGTGTCTTCTTGGACCTCACAGTGGCACAATAATTGCTCCTACGGCAATCGCTCAGGACTTTATTTCATCAAAGGGTTAGGGTTAGGTAGAATTGTGTTAGTGTAGGAAATTGACCAGGGTGGTGTTTCACAAAGACTAAGATCGACTTTAAGTTGGACTTAACTATGGCAGGCCGTTCATGCCACTGTTTGCTCTCACCATTATGATCTTTAGATAATATTTTTTCCTTCAATAATGAATTATCAAAAAAATTAAATTCTGTATATTTGTGACCACGATTTGTACGTCCCTTGAGAGACCAATGCCAGTAAATGGTGAGAGCAAACAGTGGCATGAACGGCCTGACATAGTTAAGTCCAACTTAAAGTCGATCTTAGTCTTTGTGAAACACCACCCTGGAGCTATTGACAGATGATGTGGCTATATCGTGGTTTTGGAAACCCCTTGTTCATCTGCACACATACACTTGTGTGTAGAGTCTATGGGTGTGGGAAATAGGAGACCAACATGTGTGACGCAATGATTAATAATAATAATAATAATAATCTCTGAAGTCCACTCCAAATTTTATTAAGTTAAACCGAAAATGGAAATTCTTTTTGCCCAATTGATCGTGGGCCCGGCAGCCACTGAGCAGCGCCAGATCGACGTTGCTCTATTCCTTATTGTTGAACGCCAAACAAGGTAGCAGCAACTCCCGTCTTTTAACGTCTTTTGGTATGACGCGGCCGGGGCTCGAACCCACGACCTCCCGGTTGTGAGGCGGACGCTCTACTGACTGAGCCAACACACCGGTTGTAGCGCTACTGTGCGGAGTGATTGGTGGTTTCCTATTTCGTATTTGGTTATACCTAGCTTTAGATTTTGCAGCCTATGGAAGTCAATGAAAGAAAGACAGAGCTCGCCTGAGTAATTGACATACTTGGACCTCACGGTGAGCTCTCGCCCAATGTATAATGTTATAACATAAACATGTACTCCATTAATAACAATACAAACCCAGTACACTCTGCGACTACTAACAAGAATAAGCTAATGTAATTTGTGTTGTTTTCCTCTTTCAGCACAAGAAGGCAGCACAGAGCCAACTGACAATATGACTTGATTGGCTCTAAGGCAATAATTGTTAAGAATCCTCATGGAAATCGAGACAGTACGGGATTAAGTTAACTAGTGTATCCATTTTGTTTTCTTCCCTTATTTTAGCTGGATGTTGCGCGGATTGATGCAAGCAAATCCTCTCCCATGATGGAAACGATTAGAATGGTGAGTTTGGCTCGAAGTAGCAGTTCTAAATCTTAAGTTTCATTCAGATATGATGCAGCAAAATCATGTTTTTTTTAAATGAAATACCCTTCACTTTTCTCTTTTTTATAACACAGACCTAAGAGAGCAAAGAAACAATGTCATGAAAAGATATGTGGTTGAATCGTCTAATCATAAAGGCATCGTTTAACAATGTTAAATCTGAGATGCACGGCCCTACGCGTTATCAGTGTCTGTGATATGGTGTAATATTGAAATCGCGCTTCAAAATGATCAAGAAGTGCCTCAAAAAAATAAAAATCTTTGAGTGACCGGTTTTACCATACTCGTTTTCCCCAATAGACTGTAGTGTTATGAAAACCGTTAGGCAAACGCAAAATTTGGTTTCGATTTCCAATCCTAAATATCTTGACGATGAGACAGGCAATCGGCTTGTAAAAGTCATGGGGTTCCTGACTGACCTAAAGGTTTATAATTAGCATTGCAGCGTGAGCTAAATCCAGGATTTTGTTTCAGAATCTGAGACAAATACCGGATCCCTTTAAAATGTCGACAAAAAAAGTTGAAAAATTTATGTTGATTTTCAATTAAGATGTTGATGGAACTTTACTACAGATACTGTAACTTGATGCATTTCACAACACAATAGTTTCAGATTTCATTGTTAAGTCTGGTTTTATTTGTTTATTTCTCTCTTTCTCTCATTTCAGTGTGTGCAATATGTAGATTCCAATGTCCTCAGTGAACTAGCTCCGAGGGTCAACGACCTTATACGTAGTGGTATTGGTGTAGGAACCAAGGTAAGGATATGACTTTTGTCTGATAATAATCATAATAATACATGAGATTTATATAGCGCCATTATCCATTTTAATTAAATGCTCAAGGCGCTTCAAAATATAAGGGAACACATTACATCGTGACAAAGAATCGTGTCCATTTACATAAGAAAGAAAATGCAAAAATGAAAGAATGAATGAATGTCTTCCAATACGCAAAATTAAAGAAATGGGATTTAAGGTTGCTCTTAAAAGATGTTGAAGAGTCGGAGTTCGGAGATGATACTTTGTGTATAATTATATTCTTAGTATTATGTACATGATCTAACTGTTCAGACAAGAAGTAAGTTGTTGCAGCATCAACTTTTTTTTTTTTTTTTTTTTTTTTTCCCCCCGTTTTTTTGGCTTGCAAGATAATTGATATTTATTTTCTTTCTACAAAAAGTGGAAATATATTATCCACCAGCATTACATTGAGGTAATCCAATACAATTCAAGGCAGAAAAATACAACAGATGCACATTCATATGTTCATCCTTATTTGCTTTAAAAAATACATTATTATAATATGTATATAGTCACATTTTATAAACAGTAAGGATTAGCAGAAACTCATCAGTCAGATCAGCATATCTTGGGAGTTGAAATACATTTGGTAGTGTATTAGATACCAACTGCCCCGTCCCTGTGATAAGACTAAACTATGTTGTTTACCAGTTGCCTATTGACACACTACACTCCTCCAGTTTGTTGCTGCCCAGATGCATGCATTCCATACAACATATAACATTTATCTTTTTATTTCATCCCAAAATGAAAATCTCTGGATATGGCCATCGACTTATAATTCTTTCTGACTTTACTAACACAGTTAAAGCCCCACTGTCCTACTTGTAGCTACTTGCTCCCTCTATATAGAAAACTTCCCCAATCAGTGCCTGTTGGTCCCCCATGATCCTCTTTTACTTATGTTAGTTGAGAGCTGAGTTAATGAGAAAGCCACCTGTCAGTGACCTCGCTGTATGGTCTAATCCCTCCTGGCCCAGTAGTGTTGACGGTCTTTAAATGGTCTTATCAGGGTATTTTGGGTTTCGGGATGAACAGAATGTTATACGGGACACATTTCACAGAATCCTCCATCATACATTCAATCAAACAACGATCACTATAAAAATTTCCCGACGACATATAGTCAACCTGTTTGAAACGATGAGTCTCTCCTACTACCCATCCTCTCCAACCGACGCTATAGTTCTCTTTAGAACTGTAAGCTCGAGATAGCTTACCAACAGTCATACTCAACAACACACACTCAAGAAAGAAAGATTATCGGCAGTCCTTTTCAGGAATCTCCAATCCTCCTCCCCCCCCCCCCCCCCTCTCTCACATGGTGCAACCATAAGCCTACTGTACATTAAAAACTCTTTCTGTTTTATTTTTTACTTCCAGGCTGGTTGCGCCAACTTCTTGATTCTGCTGAGCCAGCAATGCCCTCAGGATCTAGCACCACATGCTGGTGAGTAAACTTTGGTGAAGAAAGGTTTTGCGAACACCCAAGCTATTATTTGAGTGATATACACCCTCTGTTTAAGTTTAATTTGAGGCCGGTTGAAAGCATTAATTTTCTGGTTGAAAGTTATAAATTTGTCATATTGAAAGTTATTTATTTGTCATAGTGTTACTGCTTGAGCAAGTAGATTTACCTACTGGTAATTATGTTGGTTGATTAAATTCCTCTAATTTCTTATATGATGGTCAGTAAAGAACAATCTTTAAGAATACACTTACATGTAGTTACAATAATTACCATAATGATTATACTAAATTCAATATTTTTATGAGCCACCACTTGGTAATCACAAAAGATATGAATTTCTTTGCATTTTCACCAATGCTTTAACAATTGAGAGAGCATCCTATTAAAACTCGATGGCATTTTTTTCCAAATAAATTCAAGAAAATATAATTTCTTTTACATTCGCACATAGAGTATGTTGTGAAAGGCTTATACTCTCCGGGATGCACACTTACTATACATGTGTTATACAGAATTTTCAAATGTAACTACACCAGATTTCAATTTTTGAATTCTTGGGCCTGTCTTATATTAAAGCAGGTGCAATTTATCCAAACTAAGGAGCCTCATACTCCTTGTCCAAACCAATTTGATCAATTTACAGTCTGTATACAAAGTGGATTATACAGTCAAACCTGCTTTAGTGACCACCTGTCTACGAAGACCACATATTTTGTTTCCCTTGAACATGATTCCTCATTGAAATATGTCTTAATGGACCCTGTCTACAAAGAACACTTTTTGTATTGGGCTATTGCTATAGACAGCTTTGACTGTACATGAATTAGGATTAGGATATATTAAATGATATTATATTAATTTTAAAAACTAGGATATTACTGCTTCAAGAGCATTTGAACCCGGCCCTTAAAGGCAGGCTTTACTACTTCAGCTAGAAGGATTAGACCACCCAGCGAGCCAGCGAGGTCACTGTGATAGGTGGCTTTCTCATTAACTCAGCTCTCATTTAACATAAGAAAAAGAGGATCATGGGGGACCAACAGGCACCGATTGGGGAAGTTTTCTATATAGAGGGAGCAAGTAGCTACAAGTAGGACAGTGTGCCTTTAAAGTTTTAATTGAAATATTCACTTGATAATAACCATTTGTTCCTCCCCACCTTCCAGGGAAGCTGTTGGCATCTCTTCTCTCTGGCCTCAATGATAAGAGTATGGCTGTGAGGAAGCTCAATGCCTCTGCAATAGGAAACCTTATTAAGGTATGTTGATCATGTATTGAGTAGAAGTCAAAAGACTTAACTCCGTTTCGTTGACAATCAGCCATGCATCAAGTCTTTCGTCTTCTTTGTGCATGGCTGATCATCAACGAAACGGAGTTAAGTCTTTTGTCAACTCTGTTTGTTGCTACGGCAGGCAGCCAGTAAAAACAGATTTGTTTAATCAAATTATGGAAATGCAAGCATTACTTTAAAAAAATATAACTTTGTTATTCCTGGCTCATTTTTCCTGATTGAGGTGTCATATGAAAGGGCAGAACATAAACTTTCTAGAGATGTGATTTTTTTTTCTTTGAAATTTAGATTCCGTCCGCCAAATGACTTTTTGGTATTCTTTCTTCAAATTGATTTTAATCATTCATGTTGGAAATATGCATTATGCGAGTTGCATCAAATGAAAGAGGAGGATCTAAGCTTTACAAATATGTGTCATTTATTCATTATAATTGTTATTAAGTTATGATAAAACATTGATAATTCTCTGTTTCCTTTTTTTGGGGGACGCACTGTATATGTATACATAGATATTTTTACAATTTCTGGATTATTGTAATCCACCTGGACATATTTGTGCCTCCCTTTTTTTTGTTGAAATACAGGTAGCCAAAGACAGCAGTACAGAGAAGTTGATTTTGCGACTGAAGACATGGTTCTTGGAGAAAGATGGTAAGTACATTCTGTAAGTTCTGTGAACAGTAAAGATATATGGATATCATTTTTAATTTGATTTGTCTGTCAATTATAGGTTGATATGGTGCATTCTAGCTTTCACCATTGACCATAAATGCAGTAGACCTTTTTGTATGCATTCTATGATTGTAAAATCATCCCAATTCAGCTGTGCTGCAATTATGTTTGTTTTTAATCAATAAACCATTACTTCATCTATCTATCTATCGATCTAATAGATTGATTAATGGTATACCAATACTTTTTTTCATTTTACTCCTTTGGACTACACATATATGTATAGACTTACATGTACATGAAGTGACAGGAACAACCCTTCCTGGCCTGTGCATGCAACCATAGCCTTAGACCCATTATCAGACTCTGAGGGCACCTCTTGTCTTGTTTACACTTCACAATAAAGATGTCTTTAATTCCTTTGTGCTACAGATGGGTACCTCCACAAGGCATTAGAACGACCCTCCTGGCCATGGCATGGTACAACCTTGAAATCCTCAAGAAACATGCTGCCATAGCCTTAGAACCAAAATTAGACAATAAGGATATTCCTTGTACATATTATTTATTCAGCTCTGTTTGAGTTGATGATGAAATCCAATCTTATTTCATTTACTCTCTTTGGGTTCCAAATGAGGAAATTTCATGAAGCAATTGGAACAACCCCTGGCATCCTCAAGAAACATAGAGTCATGATCCTAGACTCACAAGTTCTTCAAAGGCATCGCTCAACAATGTTAAATCTGTGATGCATGGCCCTACGTGTAATAGTCATGGGATTTCTGACTGACCTAATGGTTTATAATGATGATTGCAGCATGAGCTAAATCCAGGATTTTGTTTCAGAATCTGAGGCAGTGTTACTGAGTCACTTTAAGATACATGTACCTCTTGTATTCACATCACTGACTGGATTGAAGATATAATTCTTGTTTTCCCATTTGCCATAGACGGAGACCTCCATGAAGCTATGGGAACGACCCTCCTGGCCATGGCATGGTACAACCCTGGCATCCTCAAGAAACATAAGAGTCATGACCCTAGACTGTCATTAACCCTTGGAGATACATGTACCTCTTGTATTGTTTAGACATCACTGACTGGATTGAAGATATAATTCTTATTTTCCCGATTGCTATAGACGGAGACCTCCATGAAGCGATGGGAACGACCCTCCTGGCATCCTCAAGAAACATAGAGTCATGACCCTAGACTCACATTAGCCCTTGGAGATACATGTACCTCTTGTCTTGTTTACACATCTCCGTCTGGATTAAAAACCATCATTCTTATTTTCCCATGTGCTATAGATGGGGACCTCCATGAAGCGATGGGAACAACCCTCCTGGCCATGGCCTGGTACAACCCTGATATCCTCAAGAGGCATGCTGCCGTAGCCTTACCGTTGGCCTTCCTAGCCATGCATCAGAAGAAGGAACCTGGCAAGGACTGCATGTGGGAAGGAGTCTGGCTCGATACAACACCAGGTAATCATGATTCAAATGATTTTATTTCTCATGCAAAACATCATAATACAAGAATAATTATATCACCAAAAAAAATATGCAACAAAACAACAAAAATAATGGAAAAAGCACGAGAGAAGAGGAACTAACTTGAAGCAGAGCTTGTTAAAGTGTTAGTGTTAGTGTTTGTGATGATGAGAATTGGTGGTCCAACATTTGCCAGGGCGATATTTGCTCCGAGCTTTATATTGTCATAGATGCAGGGTTGGGATTGATATTTCGTTTTATGCTAGGTTTATTTAGGGTTAGGGTTAGGGAAAGTGTTTTGTCCAAGGTTTAAACTGTAGTAGAATATGTGCAATGGAGTTGGAAGATGTTCATCCCTGATATGTATAATAATACTTGCTTAAAGATACTCTTGAGTTCTGGTAAATATAGAAAATAAATTCTCACAGAATCCAACAAAAGTTACACTGAATGTTCAAGATTACAAATAAATGACATGTGCCAAACAATTTTGTTAGAAAATGTATAGTGGCTTAGAAATGAGCATAGAAAGATAAGGAAATCAAGGTAAATAGGCCCGACATCATGTGCTTAACACAGGTCACTATGTGCAAATGGGAGTTGTGGTTTTTATTGAAGATGATACCCAGTAAGTTTTTGTGCATTTGTTTTTTTCACTCATTCAAAGAACCAATCTACTGCAGGATAAACAATCCAAAATAAATCATGGCAATTTTCTCTCAAAATACGATTCCCATACCAGAGATCAAGATGAGCTTTAATATTCATGATCCACCAAACTAACAAAAACAATAACCTTTCTAATTCTCAGGCACAGAGGGCGGCATCCGTCTGTACCTCCCGGAGATCGTGACCATCACTCAAGAGGGTCTGGCCTCTACATCGTGGCCCCGCAAGGCCCAGGCTGCCCGGTCCATGGGCACCGTAGCCACCAAGCTAGGTGCCAAGCTCCAACCTCCTCAGCTTGGTCTGCTCCTAGGGGCTCTACTGGAGGGACTGCAGGGGAGGACATGGGACGGCAAGGTAGGAACTTGAGTTTTTGATTCAGAAACTTTGGATTCAAGTGCAATTGTGGGAAGAGGATCCCATGTTAATTTTAATCCCCCTTTTTTTTTTCCCCATGACACCAGGGGGGTGTTTCACAAAGATTTTAAGTCAGACTTAACTCTAAGTTGGACTTAAATATTATGGAGAGCCATTTGTAGCCTTATAATGAAATACATTCAAAAGCAAAATTCAAGTATTTTAGACTTTTCATACATTCCACATCAAGAACATGAACTCTCCCAAGATGATAGAAAATATGAATGATTTGAATCAACATTTTATGCCTTTTAAAATAATTTTTACAAAATATTTTCAATGATGCTAACAGCTTTCCATAATTTTTAAGTCCAACTTAGAAATAAGTTCAACTTAGGATCTTTTTGAAACACCCCCCTGTCAAAAGACTGCTTTGAGGAAGTCCAATGGGGGACAAATGTAGTTGATATACCTTATCCAAGGATTCCTGGATCATACTGACTAGAACCTTCAGCAGTATACCAATGTGCTCCCAAAAATAAATATATTATAATAATAATAATAACGTTTTATTTACCCAGGGTAGCCACTTCAGTTATGAAACTGCTCTTCCAGCAGGCCCTGCATAACATAATATGCTATTACTACCCTTCTCCAACCTAATATACTGAGCGCCTAGCTAGAAGGCAGAAGGTCCCATTGTTACAAGTCTTTGGTATGACTCGGCCGGGGTACGAACCCACGACCTCCCGTTCATGAGGCGGGCGCTCTAACCACTGAGCCACCATGCCAGGTGGTGGCTAATATATATGGTTGCTAATATGTTGGGCATATTCACATTGTTTTTCCTATGGTGATATTTTTTCTCTTTATTTTGTCCCCCTTTACTTCCAGGATGAATTGTTGAAGGCCATCTCCACAGTTTGTATATCGTGCAAGTAAGTCCACTTTCAGTGTCCATGAAATTGTTGTACAATATCTGTGACACTTATGTAATAACTTTAGTTAGCAAAGAGCGAGACGGAGAGAGAGAGAAAGAGAGAAAGAGAGAGAAAGGGAGAAGGAAAAAAAAGGTTACTTTGAGTTCAATACTGTCAGAGGAGAAATGTGCTCAAATGATGTATTCCATATTTAAGGCTTTGAGTAAGGGTTTATTTGAGATGCCTGATGACTTGTCTGTTTTGTGGAAATGCTGACAAAAAGAATTGCTTAAACCTTAATTTCACTACATGATTTTTTGAAGGATTTGGCCTTCAAGGTAGGATGTCCGTTTGTCATTTTAAAGAAAGCAGAAGTTATTGGTTGAAGTATAATAATAAATAATTATAATAGGCATTTATATAGCGCTGTCTATCTAGAAATTCTATTCTAAGGCGCACAAATTAATTATTACCCCTGCTTTAGCCTAGCTGCCATTAAACGTTCTAGCATTTCAAGGAATTATTTCCTGCCAGGTACCCATTTACCCTCACCTGGGTTAAGTGTGGCAAATATAGATTAATGCCTTGCCAAAGTGCCATGTCTGTGTGTATATATATTACCATACCTGCCAACCCTTACAATTAATCCAGAATATTCTGTTTTTCTGGATTTCTAGGACCTGAAAATCCTGAATATTTTGATTTCTCAAAAATTCGTGTTTTGGGGTTGTTTTTTTAATATTTTTATTTAAAAAAAATATATATTTATTTTGGTGCTAACGCCAAATTTAGCTTGATTTATCAGGTGCTGCCATTTCAGAGTTCACGTCTTGTGTGTGTTGAATGGCTGCATGATCGAGCAGCAAATTTGTATTAGCTTTTTGGTACAGATTTACCGCATATTGCCCGTTACACTGCCGCTGCAAGTGCGATATCTTATTTTCGAAGGCATACCGTGCTAAAAATTCCTAATTCTCATTTTCATATGTTGGCAGGTATAAATTACATGTTCAAATGTTTTGATCATTGACAGGACTGCTTTGCAGATGGAGATAGAGAACCAGCCAACCATGGATACGGTCCTGAATGCTCTCTTCAAGGAGAGCCACAAGGAACGGGTCGATTACAAGATGGCTGCCTTGGACTGCCTAGCCTCGGTACTCCAGGCTCATGAAGCAGATAGATTCAAGGAACTGACCGACATCTTGTACCCTATCATCAGCAAAGTGGGTGAACTTCCTCTCTGCATTTTATTCATAGTTGTTCTAGTGCAGTGAAACCTGTATATAATGATGATGATGATGATGATGACGACGATGACGACGACGACGACGACGATGATGAATAAATAAAACGTTATAATAATAAAAACGTTACTTATAAAGCGCTAACCACCGAAGTCTCTTAGCGCTAAAAAGCAAAAAAGGCCACTCAAGGGAGACAAGAAAAGTGGTCTTTATTCGCAGGTGGTCTTTATGTACAGGTTCAGGCTTCAAAGAGAACCATTTTTCAAGGGATGACGAATGGTTACTTTCCATTTAAAATTGTCTGTTGTAAAACTGCCACATGTTAAAAAACCTGAAAAGTAATACACTCTGTGTGTGCACAAAATTTTGCTCTTTATATGAATCTGGTGATTTGTTATTAGGACCAAACCACAAAATGTGGGCATTTGTCACAAAAAAAAAGTTCTTCTTCTCTTTGTTTCAGGAGAAGTCTGAAGATGACAGCGACGAGGAGGATGTAACCGACAGAGCTCGTCAGGATGAGAAGTTGAAACTCAAAGAATGTACTTTCATCAACCTTGGCCTTGCATGGCCATCACAAAGGGAAACACAAGGTAAAGAAATTATCAATACAAAACATGTACTCCCTTTTCGACTACTAGGTTTAAAGGCCCACTGTACTTGTAGCTACTTGCTCCCTCTATATACAAACAAAAACGATGCCTAATCGGTGACCATTGGTCCCCCATGATCCTCTTTTTCTTATGTTAATTGAGAGCTGAGCTGATGAGATAGCCACCTGTCAGTGACTTTCCTGGGTGGTCTAATCCCTCCTAGCTTAACTAGTACAGATGGGTTTTAAGAATGAAGGTTCAATGGTCTAATCTAGGGTTTTGATTCCTTGGTTCATTCTTAAATTTGGCTTTAGATATTTATCTTTAAAAAATCCTGTTTCAAGAAGAAGAAAAAAATAGAAAAATACTCCCTTTTTGACCACTAGGTTTATGAATGAAGATTCAAAAATCTAATCTAGGGTTTTGATTCCTTGGTTCATTCTTAAATTTAGCTTTAGATGCCCATCTTTATATATCCTGTTTCAAGAGATACCTATTTTTAGGCCAACCTCTTGCAGAACACCTGCTTTCTTGCATACTGTTTTCTTACATAAGAGTTAAATCAGAGCTTTAATTTTTGTTTGAGTATTAAACAGAAAAACAGGCAGAGAAGTGTTTTCCTGTAAGTTTCAACACAATTATAAGAAATTTTTGCATTTCTGAAATCAAGACAATTAGATACCAGTACATGAATTACCAGCCATTTTGATTGATTATGATGGTGTTGTCCAAAGACGGGTTTAGTGACCCTATCATCTTCTCTAGGAATCTTCTCTCCTTAACTATGTTGTAATCTTGACTCCGCCGAGTTCGTTTCACCATATCTGCTTCTTCACTATTTGCCGCAGTATTATCCGGTATAATGACATACTGGTATTCAAGCTTCAGAATAGCTTTTAGTGCTACCTTTAAACATAAATGATAATAACTTATTATATTTATATAGTGTATGAGGAGGCCCGATAGCTCAGTGGTAGAGCAGTGGTCGTGATGCACTAGTGCCCTTTCGGTAAGGCATTAGTCCTCATTCCCAAGTCCCTTGGAGAGGACTTAAAGCCATCAGTCCCCTGTTTGCTTTAATACTTCAAGCATACTCATGCTTTCTTAGTAGTCAGGTGAAACAAGCAAACAACAAACAAGTTATGAGAATACAGGGTGCGTTACAATGTTCACATCATCGCAAGAGCTGGAGAACTACTTCAATCCCTGTAATGATATCATGTGTATTCTTACCTACTCTTATAACAGAAGCAGAAGCTTCCAAGCTGTGTGGCGTTCTATGCGAGGGTCTAGATGGCAGCACCTTCAAGATTCAGCTAGCCATCGTCAAGTCCCTTCATATCTTCTTGCAGAGGTGAGTGAGTCTTGAAAGTCCTCTATTAACCCATTACCTACTAGTACTAGGTGGTTCCTGTATTAAAGGGCCCATGACATTGAAATACAAGTGTTTTCCTGTTGGTGTGCAGTCCTGCATACATCTCATATTTTGATATGCAAACTTCTGAATTTGTTTCATAGATTTTTTATGCCTCCGTTACGAAGTAGCCGGAGGCATTATGTTTTCGGGTTGTCCGTCCGTACGTACGTACGTCTGTACGTACGTACGTCTGTACGTACGTCCCGTTCTCGTGATCGCGTTATCTGAAGAACCGATTAATGGATTCCTGCCAAACTTTGGTCATGTATGTATCTTGCAGAGCCGATGAACTGATTAGATTTTGGGGTTACGAGGTCAAAGGTCAAAGGTCACAGGGCTCATTATGTATGCAAAAACAGCTTGTGATCGCGTTATCTGAAGAACCGATTGATGGATTCCTGCCAAACTTTGGTCATGTATGTATCTTGCAGAGCCGATGAACTGATTAGATTTTGGGGTCACGAGGTCAAAGGTGAAAGGTCACAGGGCTCATTATGTATGCAAAAACAGCTTGTGATCGCGTTATCTGAAGAACCAATTGATGGATTCCTGCCAAACTTTGGTCATGTATGTATCTTGCAAAGCCAATGAACTGATTAGATTTTGGGGTCATGAGGTAAAGGTCAAGGTCATGCGGCTCATTATGTATGCAAAAATAGCTTGTGATCGTATTATCATTAGAACAGATTGATGGATTCCTGCCAAACTTTGATCATTTATGTATCTTGCAGAGCCAATAAACTGAGTAGATTCTTGGTTCATAAGATCAAAGGTCATGGGCTCATTATGCATGCAAAAATAGCTTGTGGACGCATTCTCATTAGAACTGACAGATGGATTACTATTTAACTCAGGACATCTTGCAGAGCCAATGAACTGAGTAGATTTTAGGGTCATGAGGTCAAAGATCAAAGGGTCATATATGTATATGAGAAATTGCTTGTAATCAGGATATTCTGAGAACATGTTAATGGATTACAATTGAACTTGAATTTGAAAAATTTCTTCCGTTTCGGTTTGTAAAATTGCTCTATGACGGAGGCATCATTTTTGACTGCGCGCAGTCGAATTCCATCTAGTTTAATCTTTTTTGAAATATTTGTTTTTCAAACTTGCTAAGCTTCACTCCAAAAAACCTCCAGATCTCATTCCCCTTGTGACATCATCTGTCAGTCATCAATGAGCTAACTTGAGAGTGGCATGTAACTTTGCCAAAGTTGACCACCTGTTACAATACCACAAACAATAGCAACATATAAGTTGCTATGTCAGACATGTCATCAGACTAAACTAATATTCTAGAATAGACAATGGTATGTAATTTCCCCCAGCTTACCACACGTTTATAATAGAATATCATGCTTCCATACATATGTACAATACATCATCATTGCCTTTGTCTTCCTGGTGATGCTACAGCGTGTCTGACATAGCAACGTGTATGTTGCTATTGTATTACGTATTGTAACAGGTGTTCGACTTCGGCAAAGATACATTCCACTTTCTCAAGTTAGCTCATTGATGACTGACAGATGATGTCACAAGGGGAATGAGATCTGGAGGTTTTTGGGGTGGAGCTTAGCAAGTTTGAAAAACAAATATTTACAAAATATTAAAAAAAATATGAAACAAATTCAGAAGTTTACATATCAAAATATGAGATGTATGCAGGACTGCACACCAACAGGAATACACTTGTATTTCAATGTCATGGGCCCTTTAAACCTATGGGGAATGTGAGTCTTCAGTAGTCAAGTGGTTAAAGCTACTTTTGAGTTCCTGCATTGCAGCTTTTTGAGCTGAGGCGATGAGCCATGCTTAATTAATGCAAAGTCATTGTGAATATGCGTACTCCACATAAGATGATGTCATCAAGTCGATAGCAAGTTTTTAGGTCGATAACTTCCGATTTTCAAAGCTTTAGATTTTGAGTTTTCTGAGAGACACTAAAATGGCTTGTAATTGATATTATTGTAATCTATATGGCTTATAAGCTTTCCTTTGATAGATAATTCATACATTTCATTTTTCAATTGAGATATGGTCTTTGATTTGGAGAGGGGGTGGGAAGTCATTATGAATTTATTAACAGTTGTCCAGCAAAATTGTAAAGATGTCATTTGCCCTGTCTTCCTAAACTGCAGCCAAGAAGTGCTGAAAATAATGAGACTTAGCACATGGATATCATTCCAAATTATTATTCATTGATTGTTCATACACATCATGAATGAACATTCTGCATTGTTTATTATACAGTGCAGCAATTGTTTTTCGTTCTGCATGGTATTATGGTTGAACTGTCAGAATATAGAATACCGAAGCTCTAACATCATATTCGCTCATCATCCAGGTTATTCGGTCTAAACAATAGAGCCTGTACATGAGGTTCACCATGAAGTGGAGCACTGTGGAGCAGGGCAAATTAAGTGTTTGGGGCTGGTGTGAGAACCATGCGATTGTTTAGCGTAAAATTGTTTTGAGGCAGCAACCATGACAACTTGGCCAGTATGATGTCACACTTCGGTACTCTATACAGTCAAATGTACAGTCATGAATGTTTGCAATTCGCTTTTTGTTTGTTCTTTTGGGGAGGGGGCTGAGTGAACTAGAATTATACTGTGTATATTATATGTTTTCTCTGTTTTCTAGGATCTATCTGCTGCAGCTGGAAAGCCTTACAGAAGATGAACTATCCCGACTTTCATCAATTCTAGAAACATTTGTACCTGCCATTTACAAGATGTTAGGTATGTATTGTGTATAGTTGCACTTCTTTCTTTTTACATGGCTTTAAGTGAATAGACCATTTTCGTAATGTAACCAAATTAAATGCACAAGTCATTGTGAATTGCCTCAATACAAATTATTTCATTCACCTGATAAGAATAATAGTAATTCAATAGTCAGAATGCAAACTGCATATATCAAGTGTTGCTAGGTAGGTCAAGCCATAATGTTTGTCCAACCTGGCAACAACTAATCTATGCAGTTTGGATTATGTCTATTGAAATACTATTATTCTTACCATGTGACTGAAATAATTTGTATTGAGGCACTTCACAAAGACTTAGATGTATGCATTAAATTTGGTTACATTACGAAAATGGCCTATTACTAGGAATGGAAATTGAAGTGACCTCTTTCTGTCTCTCTCTCTCTTTCACCTTCTCTCTCTCTCTCTCTCTCTCTCTCCTTCCACATACATAGCTACATCACTCGCTGTCATGTGTCTTGTATTGTGATATGTACAGTTATGTTTTTATATAATTTGCCTTTGCTTTGTTGAGGTTTTGTTTATATTTAGCATACTTCTTGTTTTGCATTATTTTATGTACGTTTCTTTTTTTCATGTATAATTCTACAGTGTCAGGATTTGAATTCAATAACTTATTTGGATTTTAATTTATTTTCTTTTGATGTGCAGGTATCGTGAAGTATGCAGCCATTAGGAAAGAATCACTGGCTATCCTGGAGTTCCTCATGCCCAAATTGGCAGGTATGTTCCCATTATTATTATTATTTTTAAATAGAAATTAGATGACTGGTTCAGATATTGATATGTTTATGTTATGACTTGGTAGGTACTGGGTAAATGCAATTATATCATTTCAGAGAAGACATGGATAAGACTGGAACAATATCATTAAGATCGTACAAGAATTGCCTAGAAATGCTACTTGTATTTAGAGCTTGAGGTATTTATATTTTTTAATTTGTCGGTTATTCGAAAAATATAACAAAATATGTACCGGTATACTAATTAGCAAGAAAAATCTGTTACAGTAACTAATTTACTTCAGGGGTGTTTCTTACTTCCCTGTGTCTCTATTTTCTTTTCCTCTTTATCTTGAAATAAGAGAATTAAATAAATAAATAGTGTAGTTCATGGGACCAATGTAATGTGCAGTCAGTCCTCATTTGGTGTCAGAAAAACTGAATGACCTCTGTTTGGAGCCAGAAGGGCGTTAACTCAAATACTTTTAACACAAAGATAATACCCTTCTAGCTCTGAACAGACTATGTAATGAAGGTCTGCAATCAAGTTTATGTTGTAATGCTATTCACATTGTGTTTTGCGACTCCCAGAATCGACTCGACTATCAGTACTAACTTCCCAGCAGTCCAAGCAACTCCAGGAAGGCCTGTCAAAGGTCACGTCCGACGCAGACCCAGCAGTCCGAGAGAGGGCAGCAAACCTCAAGAAACTCATCAAGGAGAACTTTATCTTTGAAGAGGAGAAAGAAGAGGAGGAGGAAGAGGAGGAGGATGGTGATGAGGGAGAGACCGGAGGAGAGGATGGGGAGGATGATGGGATGACTGCTGAGTGAGAGTTGCTCAAGGTTTTATCTCGAGAATGGAAAGCGCTGTACCACTGACAAGAAAATGGATGATCAGCGGATGTAGAATGTGAGATAAGAGAACGTGATATGATGCAAAGTACCTCCAGATGATGGGCAAGTCAAAGTGTCGAAGTCCAGACAGGGGTTTGAACTTGAGAGTTCGACTTTGAGGTTAGACTTTGAAGTGGAGGCAGAGAGAATGCAAAGGAGGCAAAGAAGTTGCCAGGTACGGAAACTGCTGAAATGGTAGATGTGGTAGCGGGTAAAGGTTGATTAATCTTTACAAGAGATAGGTGGATGGACGGGGAAGGCAGAAGCAGAGGGAAAAAAAGAAAGATGGCCGAGAGAAAAGATAGAGAAAGGCCCTTCACAAACAAGAGGGAGAGAGAGAGAGAGGGACAAAAATAGCTATGAGAAAGAAAACTATCGTCGGGCCAAATTGGGGTAGTATGTTGAGTGAAGTATATGATGTTGCCAATAATGGCATTATTTTAAGAACAAGCAAAACCTTAGTGGTCTCCTTAGCTATTTCAAATATATGGTTTGGAATGTTCTTGTTATATTATTTATCTTTTTCAAGTATGTACCATCTTGAACGTCTGTATCAAAATATCTAATATTACTTCTAAGAGAAATCCAAATGGTGAAATGTTTTTTTTAGTTTAAATGCCCCAAATCAGTAATTATTCATGATCACCACCAAAGCCAATTATACACATAGATTGGCCACCTTGGTCTCAGTTGGACCATTCTTTGTTGTGTGCTTATGCAACAGAGCACCTAGCACCATATGGTGTCCAACTTACACCAAACTATGTTTAACATGTCTGTGATCTCTGATGAGCACCAACAGTGTACAAGGATGCCTTCTGAAGAAAGAACATTATTATTATAGGAGGGAAATTGAGCACGGAAGAGTAGATTTATTTAAATTTAAGGTAGAATACATCTGCTTGTGTTATTAGGCTGCATTGTGGGATGTGCTCTTTGTTGTGAGTATAAGGCAACTTTTCACAGACCACATGATCATATAATATGACGGTTTCATGAAACGATACCCAGGTTTCTAAAATCTGATTTTGACCTGCAGTCTTATGTACAAACTTTCCCTACTTCCGACACGCCACACGCATTGTTGAAATATAATTATTTGTTTTGATCAGAGACAATCTGTGTAAGAAGTTAGTAAGAGATCACCGATATGGGCTTTTACTAAAATGGTCGGGTAAGTGTATCGTTAGCGCCATATTTCGCGTAAGATGTCTTCAAGTGTATTTTCTTTTTTAGGGCAAAACTTGAAAACTTGTCATCTCTGGGTAAATTTTCAAATATGATGGTTTTAGTTTAATACTCAGGTTGAGATTTGAAGCATGAAGTCTCCTTCAAACACGAAGCGGGAAACATTTGTGTTTTTTTTTCAAACATGCAATGAATGGCAACTCACTATGAACATGGCGGACAAAGAAAGAGGACAAAATATACAGTTCCTCATTCTACCCTCAACAATTGCTGTGGTAGACAAAGGAACATCCCTTCACTGCTATCATGTAAAAATGTGTAGAACAGGTAAATATGCATGTGACACCTGCTCTACACATTTTTACATAATAGCAGTGAAGGGATGTTCCTTTGTCTACCTGAGGAACTATATATTTGTTCTTTTTTTTGTCTGTCATGGAAGAAATTAACAATAAAACTGCTGCAGTTCACCACATCATATCTAGGCTTGAGAACGGAAGAGTGAAGGCAAGAGTTGTTGATTTATACCTCGCATTTAATTTTAGGAATGGAATCGAATAGACCAATTTTGTTAATGTAACCAAATTTAATGCGTACATCTTTGTGAAGTGCCCCATTACAAATAGTTGTATCTAAATAGTCAGAATGGCTTTGCCCTACAACAAGTAATTACATTATGACAATGGTCTATTAAAATAATTCAAAATTCATATAGGCCTAGATTCTAGGACCAGTGCCCCTAGGAAATATTTGGAAGGGGCACTTTTGGTGATAAATGAAGATGTGGGGGGGGGGGGGGGGGCACTGAGCCCAAATTCCCTGGGAGAGGCTGTTCTGATAAATTTTGTCAAGGGCAGCCACAAGCTCTCCCATGTTAAGAAGGGCAGAGGCAGTGCTACTTGTGGCTCAGTACACCCCACATTTTCATGTACCCTCAAAAATGTGAAAATGTGGAGGGCACTCATTCTAGAATCTAGGCCTACATGAATTCGGTGTGAGGTGTAAATTGATAACTTTTAGACTTCAAACCAGTTGAAGAACGGAAACCCTGAAATGAAGGAAATTTACCTGGAGACGTTTTACAAGTTTTGCCCTGAAATAACCCGCTCGAAGACACCATACACAGAATTTGTTGCCAATTTCATGGTCCTCCCAACTGCTTAGTAGAAAATAAATGTAGTTTGCTGTAAGTTTGACATAATAGGATGGGGGAAGTCGAGCACACAAGGAAGAATGAGATCACAGTACTGATAAGGAGTATATGTATGTATATACGATATGTTGAATTTATTAAAAATCTCCTCCTCAAATCTAGTACGGTCTGTTAAATTCATGTTGTATTAACCACAAACCATTGCTATGGTGTCCAACGTGCTATTTCAGTGCAAACTTGAGATATCTCCCTTTCAAGATAACTTCCCAATGTCGGAGTCTCCGTTCCTCAAGTACAAATTTCAAGCACAAGAATGAAGACTAAAAATTGTTGTTAATTTACACCTCACACAAAGTTTTAAAATGGTTATCGTTCTTCTGGGCTCCATGTTTTCAAAATTAATTCCAAACTCGTGTAAGCCTAGATTATACAACAACTTCCCCCTAACAAATTAGCTTCGGGTACCTCTAGAACAACCTCCCCCAACAAGGGGCACTTGGAATTGTGAAGGGCAGAGGCGATGCCATGTTTCATTTATTCTCAAAAAGTGTTTAAAAAACCCTTTCTTCATAGTAGGTGCCCTTCTTTAATTGAATCTAATGTCTTAAGGCTGATTATCAGGGGGTAGTTGTCAGAGAATTCAGAATTTATTTGAAAATAAGGAGCCTCAGAGAACAATAGGTTTGAGAAACAAAAAACTTACCAATTTATTAACTTCATCCTCTTGTTGTGCTTTTACTTGAGTAACTCATACCTTGAAATGGACATGTTTTCAATTTTTCCTCTGAAATAACACACCTAAAGACACCATACAAAAACAAAAATTGTGTTTAATTTGGACAACACAAATTTACCTGACCGTTGGGTGCAAACAAAAATAGATGCAATTTAAAATCTAAATATTAAACCTGAAATAATGGAACTAAATTCTTGTAAAGCATTAAATCACACAGGTGTATATTTGACGTTTCCTCTGAGCACTACATCAATTATTTTGTATTACCCTTTGACTTTTTGTTAGTGCCTAATTCATGAAGATTATATTTCATGTATGTTATCCAATAAATATATTGAAATCATTTTCAATAAAATTTTACTGACATTGCATTTTATAGTCTGTTTGTGTCTTTTCTTTGTGTTTTTCTTATTGTGTAACTAATAATTACCATATTAAAAGAAGACAGGGATTAATTATATTTAGGAATAATATAGTCTCGGTCGTTATACCTTAAAATAAGTGCACAATTTTGTTAACATAACATTCTATAACATTTTTTCATACATTTGGTTTAAAACAGTCCACTTTTCTTTACTGATATTATGTATAAATACAATTCTTATTTCAACACACAACATGATTAACGCAGAACTAATCATTTCCATTTTTGAGCAATTATAATTTGTAATATACCAATTACATTAGCAGGCTTCGCAATTGGGGCTTGAAATTATCAATAATATCCAAGACGGCAAATTATTTAACATTTGACTAATGATATTTCTGGCAAGGACACAACATGATATATAAGGTTATGGGGTAACTAGAGCATGCAAAATCATGTAATAATGCTACAGTGCCGGAAAGAAAATTTAGGACACAATATAGATTTTACCAAGCTAGTTGTCAATTTCAGTTCAAATTTAATAAGATTAGAGACAATAATAGCAAACAATATAATTTGAAATTAATTCATAGGGTATTGCCCTCTAAAGATAATCTCTTTACATGGAGAATCGTAGTCTAACGAATGTGAAATCTGTCATAAAAAACTATTGAGCATTTTATATTTCATTGCAAGATATTTTTTAAATAGAAATTGAAATTGATATGAAATGTCATTGATTGGATATAAAATAAATTACAAAAAATTTACTTTTCTTAATTTCTAGATAAATATGCACAACTTGTTTTATACAAAGGTTGAAATGTTATGACGGGAAAATCAAATGGACGTGTATTTTGTTGAAAGACAAAGTTGAGATTTGGGCCTTGTTTCATAAAACTTCTTATCAATAATAAATGCTGAAATTCAATGACAAATTTGCTCTCAGCCAATCAAATGCCAGGATTTCAGTAGCTTATTACAACAACTGTTACTTTTTATTGGTAACAAGTTTGATGAAACGGGCCCTGTTCATGTGATTGCATCTAGAAAGAGACTATCTGGAAGCGATCGGAAAATTAAGGTTGATTATACGTATATATTGAGAGGTTTTGGAATGCTATTATTTTTAAGGAAAATTGGCTCGGGTCTTGTTGAAAGCCACATGCACATGTGGGACTATACAAACTTGTGGAACGAAAGTTTGGTCCAAAGTTCCCTTTAAGCTATTTCTTGTCATATACAGGAGTATATTTGAAGAGTGCATCCTTTTCAGAGGACAGAGGACACCATATCCTTCCACAGTACCATAAAATCATAAAAAGAATAAAATTGTATTTATTTTCCCAAAACCCAACTTTCTTTTTAATTACTAAACCACATGAGGTAGCTTTATAGATATCTATCAATACCTCATCTGAGGTTATAATTAAACGATAACTAAACGCCTCAATTGTTTTATTATTTGATCATTTTTGTTCTAAAATTAATTAGGTGCAGTGCATGTCAAAGTTAAACTTGAATTTGAACTGTACCTGCAAAAAAAAAAAAAAAAAGGCTAAATGAAAATAATTTGTAGTTTCTCTTCCCTCCTTTTCTTTTATCCGTCTGCCTACATTTGTTTTATTATTTCATAACTTTTGTTCTAAAGCGCATGTACAAATTAAATTTGAATTTGCAGCACTGTGACCCGATTTGTATGTACAGATCAGAAGAAATATTAAATAACATGAAACCCCTGCTCCTCAGTTTCTAAAATTCCATGTGAGAAACTAAGATTCATTTTTACTTGGCATTACTCAAGCATTAGCGCCCCCCCCCCTCCCCCCCTACCCCCACTCCCTGCTTATACTTTAGGATGAGCGCATATACACCCTCATGATTCGGGAAATCAATCACACCATAATTCGATAATATTTGCAATTGTCTGTTTCCTGAAAATACACCGGCGCGGTGACATCGTTGGCGCCGTTCAGTTGACATACCCTTGTCCCTTCGAAATGATTTAAAGACAAACAGCTTTCTCCCGTCGCTAGGCAATGGCTGACACATTGCACGAGCGATGTTGATTGGATGGTCTGTATCACGTGATTCCGGAGGCAGTGTGGAGGCCAGGAGCCATCTCTCTTCATGTAGATGCTTTTCGTGCTTTTTGGCAATGAGGATTCTTGAAGAAGAAGTGAAAAAATAAATATGAAACTAACCAACTACATAATGATAGTGATGATAGGTGGACAATTTTAGTTATTACTTTCGTAACGGCTTTATACACATCAATACAGCATTAAACTGGTACAACAAATGGTAAGAGTAGTAAAATAGATAGGCCTAGAAAGAGCCAATGTGAAATATACATAATAATAATAATATTTAATTTTTATATAGCGCTTAATACAAATGTCTCTATAAGCGCTTATTAACCCGGTCATTGGATTCAGTGCTTGCCCGCACACAACGTGTGCACAATCTCCACTCCCTGTGGAGCTTTCCAGCCAGGCGTTACATGACGCTCAAACTGGGCGATTCAATGATTTCTAATCTTACCAATGAAATATGCAAGTCTTGCATGGAAACTGCATTTTATTAGGCTGAATCAGCAACGTCACGGTGATGAAGTGCCGGACAATTTACTTTCACTTAACTAAACAAATATGCCTGTCAATCGAAGTATCAATTTAAAAAAAAAGGGACGATTTGTTTTTCTTTACAGGGATTCTATTATAACATGCCACACATGATTTATTTGTAGTTGAACCCCAAGGGAAAAGACACCCCAGAGAAATACTGAAATGAATTAATTGTTGGTACACGACAAACAGGAGAGTTGCCCCTGACTACGTCGATCACGATCCTCTTGCCAAATTGCCTAATTTAATATTTGCATAGATTTATTGATCTCAAAGTTTAAACATTCATAACTCTTTTTAATTATTTGATATATTTCAAAATTTCGACACTCTGTTTTTCTTGTTTCTCCGTTTTCATACAAATGAACGTAATACAAAGGTTGGATTGTCCTAAGTTTTAGTCCTGTAACATATTTTCATGGAATTCGTCGCTCTTTGATATTCATCACGTAAAACACACAACTGCAAAGTGTATCGTTTATCATGAAATTCTTATCTCAAAGAAGTTACTGTTTCGCAGACGATGCAATGTAGAAAAATACGGCTAATTATATTACTAAGAAAAGTAAATATATAGAGGGGCCGGCAGAAAGCGAGAGATAGACAGAGGGGGGTAACTGGCATATGATTAAGGACAGAGGAAAGACGAACGGTAGAGACGAGCGAGGGAAAGAATGAAAATATTTGAAAGCAAACACTTAAAAGGGAATGGTTATTTTGAACTTCATCGGATATGAGCGTTTGCAATTAATCATTCAATAAACTTTCATTAGTACCGTGTCTGTCAAATCGAATTCCTTTACGTTAACATTTCTACCGTGCACACACAATAATTATTTATGCCTTTCACCTGCTCTTTTTAGTAGTACTTCTTTATAACTCATTTTATCTGATTTTTAACGACCATCTGCTTGGGGAAGGGGAGAAGAGGGGAAAGGGGAAGAGGGGGAAGGGGGAAGAGGGGGGAAGGGCGATTGGTCCCACGAACTGCTGACACAGAACCAAGAACTTTTTTTTTTCACTTGCCATCGATTTTGACACATATAAGAAAATGCAATGTTTTGTTTTAGTTTTTGGGATGAAATAACTGTGTAGTGTGGTAATATCTTTCCTTTATGACTTGTGATTGTGATATATTTTAGTCCTATACGTTGCAAAATTATGAACATTGAATTATGTTACAATATTATGTACGAAAAAGAATTGGAGTTTTGAGAAATAAAATCAATGAACACAATTATTTTTGTTTTTTGGGTTACAAAACCGCTGTTAGCGCCCTTGTCCGGGTTGGGATGGAGAGGGTTGAGAGCGAGAGGGTTGAGAGGGAGAGGGTTGAGAGGGAGAGGGTTGAGAGGGAGAGGGTTGAGAGGGAGAGGGTTGAGAGGGAGAGGGTTGAGAGGGAGAGGTTTGAGAGGGAGAGGGTTGAGAGGGAGAGGGTTGAGAGGGAGAGGGTTGAGAGGGAGAGGGTTGAGAGGGAGAGGGTTGAGAGGAAGAGGGTTGAGAGGGAGAGGAGAGGGTTGAGAGGGTTGAGAGGGAGAGGGTTGAGAGGGAGGAGGGTTGAGAGGGAGAGGGTTGAGAGGGAGAGGGTTGAGAGGGAGAGGGTTGAGAGGAAGAGGGTTGAGAGGGTTGAGAGGGAGAGGGTTGAGAGGGTTGAGAGGGAGAGGGTTGAGAGGGAGAGGGTT